>JAZAYU010001128.1:0-83043 GCA_038501625.1 Corbicula japonica | reverse complement strand
AACAGATCAGAGGTGCGAAAACTGCATCCCCATTGCAATCATCCAGGTGGTCAGGACCATCGTTTGCCAATTATAGTAATCCACAAGTTTTTGATTGTCTTCAAACTAGCGCTGTCAATTATTGTCAATTAAGTTTACCAATGTCCCCGTAATTTTGTCACGTTCATTGTCGAATATCTTGATTGTTATTTTGCATCTATAAAATATTTGATGTAATTTCGATCAAATA
The DNA here is from genome assembly GCA_038501625.1 of Corbicula japonica. Lineage (NCBI taxonomy): Eukaryota > Metazoa > Mollusca > Bivalvia > Venerida > Cyrenidae > Corbicula > Corbicula japonica. The sequence goes on along the minus strand of JAZAYU010001128.1, from coordinate 82,814 downwards.
AAGTTGATAACGGCGAATGAAATAATAATGAATAAATTATAAAATATTGTGAATTTTTACTTTGCGTAATTTGGCAGATACATGTATAGTCTCTGGAACGTACCAGATAAATCTCAATGTCACAGCTAAGATCAAAAACGTATCTAGATGTGCGAACGGTACAAAATTTTTAATCAAAGTACTATGCTTTGCAGAAAAATAGATGGACAGAAAAAAACCTTGAAAATTTAATGCAAAAGTCGTATGCAGAAAAACAAAAACGAGTTAAATAATTTAATTGCATAAAAAGAAATCAACAAGAGTCCACTCATTTTTCATCGTGAGTTATCTTCGCCCTGGTCAAATCGCGTGAATAAATTTCAAGAGTTAAACTAAAATCAAGAATACTATCGATCAATTGTAACATAGCGCTTAGTATATACGGCGACACTTGGCAGAAACAAAACATTCAAAATCACTTAAATATTCTTTCAAGTATCTTTCGATAAGTTTTCGTAGATCCGAAGTTCAAATATACGTGTTGAAAAAGGCGTTAATATTGACGTGATCACAAGACAGACAAAGTCGCCGATCTATACGGTTATCCGGATAGTATCCGGATAGTATATACAGATATCCGGATACCGAAAATGGTATCCGTTGACATCCCTACTAATAACCAATCAAAATAATCTATTTGATTTTCCCTCTGCATAGTAAGTTTTATTTACAATATTTCATTGGTCGAAAAACTAGGTCAAAAGTGAGCTTAGACAGCTAACGCCGAAAAAAAAATGCTTGATTGGAGTCAATGCAATTAAATGGAGCTCAAATACGTTGGTTTTCAATTGTCTTATTTTTTCCCATAGGCTGATAGCGTGCTCATCAACCTTGGTGCTCAATTCCCGTCCCATAAGACGCTTAACATTTTGGGCACGAATTCGACTTGTCCTTGAACACAAATCCTGCAAGTTTCAGAGATATGTGAGCTTTTAGCAAAACGTTATTCTCCTGCCCAATATAAGCATTTTAAGGATGTTTGCTACGTAAATGTATTACAGACATTTGCTGGAGCTCGAGCTTTGAGCCAAGAGGTAAGGAAAATTGTATTGCAGTGAGCCGTAAATACTCGCGGGTCGTGTTCCTTGGATGGTTGGCGGCGTAAAAACATGCATGGTTGGAGGGTTAAATGGAGCTTTTATACGTTTGTTTTTAATGGCCATGTTTTCGCCTAATGCTAATAGCATGCGTTCATACCTTATGGATCAAATGATTAGCGACACGAATGAAATTTAGCAAACGAGTTTGCCTTGTCCTTGAGCAAAACTCCTCTAAGTTTTATCAAATAGGCGTATAGCTGCTTACCCATCTTGTGGATCACATGGTTGCCGACACCTTTCACCATGAATGCTGGCTTACGAGTTTGACTCGTCCATGAGCAAAGTTCGAGAGATCTGTGAGCTTTGAACAAAAAGTAATCACTTGCCCAATATATGTATTTTAAGGATGTTTGCTACGTAATTGTATTACAGAAGTTTGCTGGATAACGAGTTTTAAGATAAAATGTAAGGAAAACTGTCTTGCAGTGAGCCGAAAAGACTCGCGGGTCGTTTCCCTTAGATAGTTGGTGACTCAAAACCATGCTTATTTGGAGCCACAACTATTAAATAAAACTTAAATACGTTGGTTTTTAATGGCCTTGTTTTCGCCTTAAGGCATATAGCGTGCTTACCCATCTCAAGGCATTATATGGTGTCGACACCTTTAACGCATGCAATTTGAGACACGAGTTTGACTCGTCCCTGAGTATAATTTTTTTTAAGTTTGAGAAATATGCGAGCTTCAAGCGTAAAGTTATTGCTTACCAAATATATGCATTTTAAGCCTGTTTTCGCCTAAAGGCTTATAGCGTTCTTACCCAACTTTGAGATAACATGGTTGCCGTCACCGTTCACACATGAAAGTTTGCGCATGAGTTTGACTCGCCCTTGAGCATAAATCCTCCAAGTTTAAGAGATCTGAGAGCTTTAAGCAAAAAGTAATCGCTTACCCAATTTATGCAATTTTAGCTTGTTTTCGCCTTAAGGTTTATTGCGTGCTTACCCCCCCCCCCCCCCCCCCCTCCCCCTTTTGGGATCACATGGTTGCCGACACCTTTCACGCATGAAATTTGGCACAAGAGTTTGACTCGTCCCTGAGCATAAATGCTCCAAGGTTGAGAGGACTGCAAGCTTGTTGCAAATAGTTATCTCCCAATATATGAATTTTATTGATATTTGCTACGTTAACGTATTTGAAACGTTTGTTAGAGCTCGAGATTTGAGAAAAGATGTAAGGAAAAAATATTGCTGTGAACCGAAACGACTCGAGTGTCTTGTTCATTGGATGGTTAGCGAACAAAACTCATGCTTGATTGGAGCCACTGCAATTTATTGGAGCTTAAATACATTGGTTTCCAATGGCCTTGTTTTCGCATATAGGCTTATAGTGTGTTTTGGGATAAACATGGTTGCCGACTCCTTTCACGCAAGAAATTTGGCAAACGTATTGGACACGTCCCTGGGCATACATCCTCCAAGTTTAAGAGATCTGCAGGCTTTGATCAAAACGTTATCTCTTACCCAAAAATAATGCACTTTAAGCTTGTTTTCGCTTATAGGCTTATAGCATGTATTACCTAACTTGGGGATCACATGTTTGCCGACGAATTTCTGTTCACGCACGAAATTCTGCACACTAGTTAAACTCGTCCCTGAGCATAAATTATCCAAGTTTAAGAGATCTGCATGTTTATGAGCGCGAAGTTATCACTTACCGAATAAATGCATTTAAAGCTTGTTTTCGCCTATAGGCTTATAGCGTTCTTACCCAACTTGGGATCGCATGGTTGCCATCGCCTTAATTTCTTAAAATTTGGCAAACGAATTTTTGTCTTGCCTGATAATAAATTCTCTAGGTTTAACAGATCTGCAAGCTATGAGAAAAAAGTCATTATTTGCCTAATATATGCATTTAAAGGATGTTTGCTACGTAAACGTATTACGGACGGTCACCTTTGCTAGAGGTCTAGCTATGAGCCCAGATGTAAGGAAAACTGTTACAGTGAGCCAAAAACCTCGCGGGTCGTGTTCCTTGGATGGTTGGCGATCTAAAAAACATGCTTAGTAGGAGCCAATGCAATAACACCGAAGCTTAAATAAGTGGGTTTTCAATGGCTTGTTTTCGCCTTTAGGCTTATAGCGTGCTTACCCACATTGGGGGTCACATGGTTGCCTCTTGTTTAGAACTCTGGTAAATAATTTTCCAAAATCACTGATAATGTTATACCACTATAATTCCTAATGTCTGCTAAATTGCGCCCCCCCCCCCTTATGTAACGGTACAATAAATCAGTCTGACTATACCTGAGGGAAATACCCCTTATTAAAACACGTTTGAAATAAACAACAAATATAAGGGGTCAAAACCTCTGCCCCGTATTTAAATATCTCATTTAATAATGAATCAGGTTCACCACACGATCGATTTTTTAACTTTTTTTATAGCTTTAAAAATCTCATCGACAGAAATGTCATCATCTTATTCATGAAGCATTATGGATAATTCATTATTTAAGAATCGTTTGTTAAAGTTCATCACATCATCATCTTCCTGAAAGAAATGAAAGATTATCTGACTATCAAATTAAGAAGCTTATGACATGTACAGAAAGAAAAAAAATATTTAAAGCCGACTGAGGCAAACAAATAAGATACAGTGACTTAGATATCAGTTTTTGTGAATTACCTCCCTTTTCGTTAAAGGAAGAACAAAATCCAGCGCTTAATTTTCCACAATCACGTTTTTTTAATTGCTTTATTTTTTCAACGGCTAAATACCTAACAGACAACTTGTAAAATAAACAAATTGGTGATTATATTCCTCCAATTATTTGCATTCACTGGCATCATTAATGTAATAGGAATTTTCAATGTTATTTTTGCCAGTTTTCATTTTTGCTCAGTATATTTTACTTTAGTTTTACCAAAATATTAAATGGAAACATATTTTTACCAAAACGACAGGTTTTATGAAGCATGATAATGGCTAAGACCGACCTTTGAAAAACAGACCGTACAGATAAACTTACAATATCAATACTCGGCCAAATAAATTCTGCACATTTTGACATTTTATAATTTGTTTTATTCATTTTACCAAACACAACAAAATGATACATGTCAAAAAAGAACATCAAATCAAAGTTAACAATGCAAAAAAAAATAAAATCCGATTAGTACTTAATAAGCAATTCAATTTTAAAGTCATCGGGGGTTACTACACAACAGTTGCAGAACTCACTAAGTTAAACCTAATAGTGAGTTAATCTACCACGATGAATCCTGCATTCGTCAATGCGTTGTCTCATGGAAGTCATTAGCCTACGAATTATCAATAATACGGAATTAGGCTTCATTCATGAACTAGGATACCAGGTATAACACCAAACTGACCAACTGCACGTGCTCTATAATATTATATTCAGGAATTAAAAGAAATCTGACATTTTACAACTTTAAACAACTATATTTGTATGAGATATAAAATATCTATATTAAGAAGTCTTACAAACACTTATTAGCCTAAGAACCAAAACACTTGTTTCATACACCATAAATTATTATATCAAAACTTACGGAAAAGTTCAAAACGCAGTCGATTTTTATTTCCTCAACAGTTCACATCTTGTAAAACTGATCATGGGAATTTCAATGTGCAGCGTCAAGTTTCTTTTTTATATTAAGCAAAGGTTATCAAAACATAATACATGTATTATGACATCGTACATGTATAAGCATTAACAATAGTTTTATAGCAATTCAAAAAACAACTAGAAATGATGAACTTATACATTGATGTAAGAAGACAATAATAAAACGTAAAAACGTTATTGATAACATAAAAGTCACACGATGGACTATATTTTAATGTGATTAATCAGATTTTTAAAATCTGGTAACATTAAGCTCCTTTTGTGTTTGTGACATATCTTTTTCTGCTGTAAGTTCAAGTCTTGTTCGTTTTTATAAAAATACTATTAAGCGGCCGTTCTTTTACTCATGACGAATATAAAAGCGCGTTCTTTGAAGCAATAAAGTTTTAAATTAGCCATTATTGAATATAAGCACAATCATTGCGTCTACAACGTGTAGCAAATATGAAACTAACTTTTAGTGAAGTTCTTTGTTCAGTTGCATGGCTGATTGGTTGCTAAATTCACTGCCCGTTTGGTCATTTGTAACAAAATTATTTGCATGTACCTAATATTTATAGCACAACAATAGCCATACCAAACATTTGTCATCTAGCACTGAGTTGCTACCGATGTTTTTATCAGGGTCGTTTACAGTATTTTTGCACGTTCATTGGTAAAGTGGTAAGTTATCGAAATATCTCTAACGACAAGATGCAGTTCAATGAACTTTTGCACACATAACTCTTATACATGTGTTTTTGCATATGTTAAAACACGTTCAAACAGTACAGAGAATAATAATTCTAAAATTACCCTAGAATTACCCTAGAGGCTGTGTATGCTGGATGTGGCCATTCCTGATATGCATATTTCATTTTTTAACATAAATTCGCCTAAACTTAACAACACAAAACAGCATTTTAATGCCTATATTTGTTTATTGTAATACGATACTGACCAACATAATTATGTTTTGTTATATTGACTGACATATGAAAACGATATTATATATATTGAATATTTGTAAATGTGTGTTGGACCATGAATTTTCGGTCGCTTCCTGGTCGTGTTAATGCGTGACAGACGTTGATTTATATCTGTAATTAAGTGTTCGTTAAAAAAGACACACAGTGTTGTTGTTAGCATCATTATACTCATGTGTGCATTTAAACTATAATGCTTTTGTTGTTTGGTTTTTGTGTGAATTTTTGTTTATAGAAATTCACAATTTTTAGGTCTTCTTCTTTTAGGCTATCTTTATTTAATACTCTTATGACTAATTTTTCTTAACGTATCTATATAAAAACGATTATATAACGATTAATTGCATTTTGCCGTAATAGAGAATGTCGAGTTTTATTTGTTTCTAATTACAAATGACTGAATTTTGTCCATATTAATAGATTTAATCTTTAGTACATTTCATTATAATCATTTTTAACATCGATTGTTCAAGTGTGATAATAATGTTTGTTAATACTTTCGTTTTATGAAATCAAAAGCTGAAACATCCGCATTAATAAATCAAATAAATATCCTGAAGAAAATAATTTGACCAGAATAAAATACACCTTTTAATGTACATGTACATTATATTTTTGCCTTTATTTGTTTTACTTAAAGCAGTGATAATGTCTAAACCATGCAGCGTTTTATTAAATTACATTTGTTTTATTTCCTTTTTCGATTTCGCGAACATGAATACATTAAACTGCTGGAATGTTCGACGCAGTTATTACCACACTAAGATGATTGTTTGAATTATAAATGATAAAATCTTTTAAAACGTGCACATGTCCGACAGGAGATAGAATTGTCTTGGTATAAGTAGTTAAAGTTATGTTTATTCAACTACAGGAAACTCCAACAGCTTCGGCGGTCCCACAATTGTGATTTCCCCAACCTCTATGCTGGCAGTAAAGTAAACTGGATTCTAGACCGGAACACGCTAGATCATCAAGATAAATTAGACCCCGTCCGCCAATCGTTCCATAGGCTAATACTGTCGAGGTACTAAAATGTATTCATTAGAGGTACTAGTAGTTACTTATTATAAAAACGTACTTTACTTAATCCGATCATTAAACAAGTAGAAAAGAACTTAATGAACTAAATATGTTCGTTAGACATTCAAATTATCTAAACACAATGTCATATTATGTCACAAACCAAACACAGAAAAACAATTAAATAAACATGAGAACCTTGTCATTGTATTGATATGTCATCACTTTAAAAATTTAAATAATTTACTTTTTATAACACCCAGTGAAAAGAAATTAGCAAATAAATGTGTGATAGTGATCACGTTACATTTTCAATCAGTATAAGTAGTTTTTAAATCTGTTGTAGAAAATAAAATGAACTAAGAAATAATAATTGATTTTTTACAATTTCATTTTGAACTAACTACAAGCTACATAGACATATATAAAAGTTATAGATAGATAGATTTATTCAGGTAAAATGAATACATGTCATAAAACAAATACAAATTCAATGTCATCATATACCAGATACATGTGAACATTAAAATGCATAGTAGATGACATATAATCGATACCAAGGATAACACAAAAAGAAGGCATGAAACCGACTTATTTCCATTGTGGTCCCTAGGATTGATCATATGACACCAGAAAGGCAAATTAAAATTAAAACTAAAATTATTGCACATAACCATTAAATTACTGTTTAATAGCACATGTATTGACTTAAATATCACAGAATCAACCTTGACATTGAGCAGGTATTACTAAAAAATCATTAAAACTGAAAGATTAAAACTAAGACGAGGACTAGGCTGGTATAGACTGCATAAAATGTTCCTTAACAGACTTTTTAAACTGACTATTACTAGATATAGATCTTAGATGAGGTGGTAAGCTGTTCCACACTTGACAGCCATTATACGCGAATGATTTTTTCCCAAAACCCTTAACCCTGGGAATAGAATAACTGTTACTATCTCTAAAACGTGTTGAATAAGAATGTACTTCATTTGCTAATATGAAATACTCATTTAAATATCATTTGTATCTTTATCTTCATATTTACAAGTCGATAATTTTCAGTCGATAATTATCGTTTCTTAAACTGATCTTCAAATTCAGATACATGTAAAAATGTAGATTGCAAAGATAATGTTTAATATGCAATAACTACATTAAAAAAATTATTATGATTCTGATACTTTACCCTGTATACCCTAACATTCTGCACACGACTTGTGCATCGGATTGATCAAAGTTGTCATCACAAACACTTCCCCAATCAAAATTGTCTAACGAAACTTCGACCCTTCCAATAGATGAATGTGATCCACCAGCCAGGCGAACATACAAGCCTAGAAGCATGGTAAAATTCAAAAGGCATATGCATATATTTGCTATTTTTTTAAATTCCCATGCAAACTATCTCTAAGATTGTTCTTGTCTGAGACACATTTTGTCGTATATCAGAAGTATAATTACGCATTTTAGAAGTTACCACAATGCTGGAGGCCTTTTACAAAGAATTGGACATTGGAATTTTCAAATTGCAAGAGAGCTGTATAAATGTTGTATCGTAACGTGCGAAATCAGGTAGAATCGCTAGCTGTATATTGATCCATTCAAGCACAAAACCTTCTTTCTGGAAACAGACCTCATATATCTAGTAAAGTACTTTTCTAACAAAGCGGGTAATTTTGCTGAGTGCAATGTTCGAGCACATGATTTTATAGATGTTACCCATCAATTATTAGCTTTTAGGTTTATTCTTTCGAGAGATGTTCAATACTGACTTCTTAAACCATTAATATATAAACTTACGCTAAATGAATTTAATATACGTGTATTGATGTCTTGCAAACTACGACACAGGCATGTTGAGGCTTAGATCAAAGGGTAACACTTCATCTGAGCACACGGAAATATTCATGAGGCTTCATTAATTAGTTACTAATAGTTATTTTATGCATTATTAACTTACTACGTACTTCACGTACTTGTAAATATTTTACTACGCATATACTTCTTCTGACAAAAATATTATGAGGGATGAACTTACGAAATGCACATGTATGCAGGTTGCATGTATCTTTATCTTCAGCGTCCCCTTGGCACATGTGGCCGTCCTGTGACGGAGCAGGATTTGTACAGCTTCGCGTTCTAGTTTTCATACAGCTTGACGAGCATGATGTCCAACTAGTCCACAATGACCAACCACCATGTATTACTAAAAACAAAGAACTTAATTTCTATCAGCATATTTATCATAGACCAAGAACAGTCTAGTAATCGAAACAGTCAATTGCATTCCGGCCTGCCTGCCCGCACGCCCGCCATTCCGCCCGCCCGCCCGCCTGACCGCCTGCCTGCCTTAAATATATTTAAATAAATTACCTCTACAGTTTGCTATGTTACAAAGTCTGTACTCTGAAGATTCTCCAAAACAAAAGTTCCCTCCGTTGCTTGGTGTTGGATTAGAACATGATCGAACACGTCGATTCATTCCGCTCCCACAGGTTGCAGAACACAGTCCCCATGGTTCCCAAATACTCCATCCACCATTTACAACTGTTGATAAATGAAATTTATGAATTTCTAGAATTACGTCGTTTATTTGGTTTGTGACATGTTTTGTCATAGGTTATTGAATCAATTAAACAAACTCTGACATGTTCTTCTTGTGTTGTTGTTTGTTTTTTTTAAGTGAAACATGCATATCATGAATCGCGACACTTACAAAACACAACATTTCCACGCACACGCAGCGAAAAAGAAGAGAGGAAAAAAGAACATGTTTGTAAGAAATATTTCAATTAAAAAAGACGCCACAAACAATAAACGACATAAAGAACAATTGAGTTACCACCTTGGAACGGTAAGTGGCAGGGAGTTTTTAACCAGGTTTTAGGGTGACCAACCATACACTTGCCCAAACAGGTTCTCATCTCAACCAAGAAGTACACGTTGTCATGGTGAAATTACTTTCTTTTCACTCATCACCTTAACAATGTTGCATGCAAAGGCACACACACACACATCTAAAAACATAAGACGCTTATAGTATTGCAAGGCCAAAAGGTCTATTTCTTAATGATCTCACTGAGACCAGAGGCCCTGGAGTAAAATAATCAAGAACACGATGACAGAAAGAAAAGGAAACAAATCCAGCTTCTAGGTTCTTTACAGAAAATATTTCCCTACACACCTTCATAAACTCTCTAACCCGTGCAATCGCATTAAAGTAATATTTCTGAGCACTCGTTCTCTATTGGCAGAGGATTTCTTAAGACAGAAATTCGCGGACGATTCAAGGAAACGACACGGGTGGAAAGATAAGGTCCATTTATTATTTATTCATATTAAATAAATAAATAATTGCATAAATTTGTATCTTTTATAATTAAATTAAGTTAAAGAAAAATGACAGCTTAATAAAGATATCGGCTAATTCTGATATAATTGATGATTAGAATTTATAAATAATACATACCTTACTTTTTATAGTAACACATTTCTATAGTAATTTTGGCTATCATTGTCCAGACCTGGGTATTATCATATTATCGGCCCTCACGCGAGGGCAGATAACATGGTAACGGCCCTCGGAATTGGAGCGCGTGACGTCACACTATTTCGGTTTTGTTTTCAATCTTTATATCTTAACCTAACCTTTACGGCTTGTTCTTAAGGTTAAAATTAAATAATCCACAGCGGTGAAACATTTCGCATTCCACTCTATAGAAGCGCGTCGAAATCGTTTCGATTCCGATTACAGTATTGCACATGAGCAAAAAGCAGTACCTTGAAACTTTGAAACCTTGTCTTCCGGTTTGCAAATAAGGCTTTCTGATTGGACAATCTGACTTTCATCTGGGTGCATAGTCCAGATTGCTTGATGCCGGATTTTAAAATTGTACACCGCCGTTTTGTTTCTCGATTCACATTTTCAGAACTTCTTCAAAAAGTGACATTTACACCGGTTTCCCCAACATTCTAAACATTGGAAATTTACGACGTTTTTTATTTTATTTTTTACTGCAATTATCAACAAGAACAGTAAGTTTAACATTGCAGTTTAGAAAGTAATTTGGATTGCTTTCGTTGTAATTTGGTGTGGGAAAGCGATTAGGTATTGCGTTGAATTAAATCTTGATACTTTGGACTGGACAGAACTGGTCAAATGAAATCTGACCAGCTAATCAGCTAATGGCATTGAAGATGCGTATTCTTGATCAGGACTCGAACGCAAGGTTCTCAGATATAGCATACAGCTATTCTACTTATACAATTTAAATTTAAGGCATGTTAAAGACGTGTTTACCAAATGCTATCTGAATACTGCTTCATTTACCATGTTTACAACAATTAAAAAAAAAATATTAGAGCTACATTTCATAAAAAAATAGGCATATTGTAGAATGATTTAAATAGCACGGCGATTATATAGTACGAGGGGTGTTCAATATATAATGAGACTGTGTTCATATCCTTTATTTGAAACATTTAACGGTAATTTGCAATAGATAATAACAAAGTTCATTCATTTCTGAATACATTCAGAAAATATTTTAAAAATCCACAAACCAGCTTTTAAGTTACAGCATTTATAAGAAGGTCATGTTTGCAGTTTTGCTCCCGGGCAACAAATATGTCGCGTCGTCAGCGACGTCGATCGCATTGTAAACGTCGCTATATTTTTTTATCACATTCATAGCTTTTCAAAATAGGCTGCCGAATTCAGAACACATCATTGGTGGCGTGCAGCCTACAAATTAATGACTTATTAACTGATAAATATTAATGCAAGAATTATAAATGTCTTGAAACTAATTAAATGAATTCTTAAGTTTTATGATTTTATATAGATACAAAAACGCCGATATACTTAAATTACTGAACCTCTATAGGAATTATGCAACACTTTTATGTTTTAAATATTTAATTAACTTTTCTCATGCTTAAATCTTTTGTCAGTATGCGAAGCGCAGTTCCAAAGCTTCATCAGCAGTTTCCGCAAGCTCCCGCACCATTAAACGTCTGTCCATATCAAGCGCTACGCATGACGCTGTCACGGACTTCTTACTACCGAGCTAAGTGCTGTATGTCCCTCGGAAAACTTTTTGTGCCATCTAAATACTAACACACGACAAGCACTATCTTTCCCCTTAGTCTCTTGTAACATTGTAAATGTTTTCGTTGCCGATTTACTTAAATTCATACAAAACTTAATGTTTGCCCGCACTTCAAAACGTTATTGTGTCATCAATTTTAAGTGACAACGTGTTAGGGTGACCGTAAACAAATGTTGATTATTTCAACGTTTTAATACCAAATGACGTCATTTTTTCATATGAGGTCATTGATAAAACGAAGAAATTATTGGCGGATTTTTATGTTATTGCAAAAAAAGTTTCTTACTTTACTTTATATTATGTATGTATGTCTTTAAAATGCAGAATGGACGGGGGCGATAACGTGTTACTATGGTTTTTGGAATAATCATAATTTCTATGTCACATTATATTTCTTCTACCAAAGCCGGTACTCTAATCAAGGATACGTTATATTTAATAATGATACCAAATTTTGAAATATTTCTTGTCAGAATAAAAATATATGAGGACAGTCTCATTGTATATCTAACAACCCTCGTATTTTTTCAGATTTTAGGAAACAAGTAACTGTTAAAAGTTCAAATGTGTTGCATGGTGACCATTAATTAATTGGTTTTTGATAATTTATTTATTTTTCACAGTCCAATAATTTGTGTCGAGCTTTTGTATATACGCCTGGGTCCAGATTTTTTAGTGTAAAAATATCTTATAATAGCTGATTTTTACTATGAAAAATAATTAAGTCATCGGAAATAGAAGTATATGCATGCATTGGGCAAATAATATTATTTATAAAATTTGTTTTTGTAATGTGTATTTCAGTTTGAAGTATACATATGAAAGATTCCTGACAAATCTGGTTCAAAGAGCATGAAACTGGAATAGGATAAAAATTAGACTACTGGAGAGGTATTTTTGTTTTAAATTTACCCTTAATTAACAGTACAAACATTCAAACAGCGCAGAATTCGCACTTCTTTTGCATGACAAACCCATTAGCCCGACGCCCTGGATAAGCTGAAAATTGTATCGGACATTCTCAAAATATCGGATTTCTTGTCCGTGGGATAGCTCAATTTTTTTGCACCATTCTCTTTTAGCACCATGTGCATATCATATTACAAAAGTTTATTACAAAATAGCATGTTTTGAGATCTGTTTTAGCACTATCAAGCCCATATGTAACGCTTACTCTTGAATTTAATGTTTCTTTCTTTACAGTAAATACTGACCAATCAGAATTCGCTTAACGGTATTTGCGCAAAAGTTGGACTAGCTGAAATGTTTACCTAGCTATTTCTGGACTAGTTAAAAATGGTCCAGCCCTTCTATTGTGTACCATAATCTCTGGCATATTCACACACCGTCATCTGAACGTGCCAAATTTTTGGAAGACGAAGAATCTAAAACCAAAATGTTTTTCTGTGGACCATGTTTCACATACATGATGGGCCCCTGTGTTTACTGATGAAATCCTTTATTTAGCGGGTAAATCATAAAATCTTGTTCTCTTGTTTTTTTTTAATAAAAATGCTGTTTCAGTTTTCACTGTTAATAACTTAACCTACTTCATGGACACACCTTTTTACCACATGGTCAGCCCATGTAAATCCAGATCAGATGGCAGTGATGTAGATTCAGATCAGCTGGCAAATATTTTTGTTTTTAAAATGTGATGACATTCTGGTTTTATGCTAATCTTGTATAGGAATTAAAAACAACATGAAATTTTTCATCATTACCATCTTCCTCCTATGTGAATTTTGTAAAAGACCCTACATGTAATAAATAAATTATGGTAACAGTATAAATTGTTCACTGTTAACTGAAACAGCAGTTTATGTACATTTTCATATAGAGCCATACAAGGTACTGTGTAACTGACTTACTAGTTATCAGAGAAGATTAAATTTTAAAATAAAACATTTATTTTCAGAGATTTGTATAACCAGGCTTATGAAGGCTATAGAGTTGATATGCAGAATTGGTAGACAGCTATGGCAAAGAATATGAAAATAACCTTAGTAATTAGATTTATGTTCATGTATTATAGCTGCGTAAATGTATGTTAGACATCACATTGGATCTAAAGGTGCATGAATATAAACTACTATGGTATTTTGTTGACATTTTACTTCATGAATACACCCTTTATCACATTAGTGACCAATGTATATCCAGTTTGATCAGGATCTACACTGTTTAAGTTTTGATTCATGAGGTTATTTCTGACCAAGAAGCAACCAATTTAGATCAAGCTCAGATACTAAAAATGTTCGGCTGACGTGGAACTATACTGTTGTCCATGTGATATAAAGAGTCTATATAGAGTAAGTCAAGAGTCAGGATATTTGAAATTATTATCAGAGCATACGAAATCAATGTATTTGACAAATTATATTTTTGTGTGTAAATATTTTAATCAATTTTCACTGTAGAGAAATAATTTTATAAAAGCAATAAGCACATGATAAGATATAAAATTATTTTTGAAGGTAAATTAATTGACTGTTGAATTTAATATTTCAGGAAAACAGCTTCACATGGAGTGCTGCAGGGAGATCATTTTAACTGTTCTAGACAGTAGGAGGAGCATACATATTATATTACTTTCACTACTAATTCCTGCAATAGAAGGTGCTGCGTAGGAAGTTTATGTCAATAGACAAGAAAAAGAATTGTCTATACAATTATACTGTGTGATTGCGATATCAAAAAAACAAAAAAACAAAAACGTTGACCTCATTGAAGAACAGTAAATGAACAACACCATCAGCTTAATTGTGTAATGAATATAATTTGCTGTTAAACGGAACCATAGAAAATAGGAATAGACTCCTTCTGCAGTTGCTTTTCTATTCATGGACTAATATCAATGTTTCATTCTATTCGGATAATAATTTGCTCTACTGTCACTCATAGTATTATCTTATCCTCAGACCCAAAAGCATGTTTGTTGATTTCTAACTTGAATATTCAAAGAATATGACAAGCTACTTGCTCTCTCATTGGTGTCATCATATTCCAACTCAGAATTTTAGGTGTTGTGGAATGATGTTTTACAAATTACCTTGTTAACCAGATTCTTATTAGTATATTTCTTATACCATCAGTCCGCCTTGCATTTTGATCATATTTTGGTGCTGTTTAACTAAGAGTTCACCGGCAAACTGGTGTATTCAACATCTCAATGGATTCTTCCAAGCTTCACAGAATCATTCACCTCATAAACATGTAGCGTTGCATCCTACTTGACCAGTTTGGGTTAAAAAGTAAAACGACAAATTATGACTTGTTTCTTTGTTTTACTGTTAAACATAAGTTCGATAAAATTCATTTTTGATTTGTTGATTCCGAGAGAGGCAGTGCCTTAGTTCACATTGTTACTGAGCTGCGTCGGGAAACTTATGGAAAGAATTGTACATAAAATTATATGCAATCACTTAGTTTCAAACAATTTAATATATTCTAAGCAATCTGGATTTCTTCTGGGTCAATCTATAGTTTATCAATTTATAGATATACACAATCAAATTGTACGATCAATGGACTCTAAAAAGTATACGTGCATAGTCTATTGTGATATTGTGATATTTCCAAGGCATTCGACCGTGTCTGGCACAATCGCTTACTTTTTAAACTTAAGCAAAACATTTTAAATGGTGCTTTCATAGAATGGATCGAAAGCTACCTTAAAGACAGGTATCAAAAAGTTTTTGTAGGTTCTTCCACATCTAGAGATTTTTTTAATAAATGCAGGGGTTCCTTAAGGCTTTAATAAAAGACAAGCTAACCAGTCTCATTGAAAAAACGTTTGCTAGAGAAAATAAAACCTTCATCGCTTGTAATGAACATAGGGCATTTTTTACAAATGGTTCATATGATAATTATACCTTTTGAAGTTGTCAAGACCTAATAGAGTCGCTAACTTTCTTACTGGATAATATTTATGTTAGATTCGGTACCTCTATTTATAAACAAGTAATAGGCATCCAAATGGGTACTACATGTAATTGTGCACCCCTTGTAGCTGATCTGTTATTATACTGTTATGAAAGAGACTTTATATTTAATTTATCTCTTTCGACTGAACATCAAAATTATATAATTACAGCTTTTAACAACACCTCGAGGTACCTTGATGATTTATTTAATATCGAAAATAACCATTTTCCATTACTGGTTAATAAGATTTATCCTAAGGAACTACAACTTAATAAAGCGAACACTTCAGAAAAGCAAGCAAACTTTCTCGATCTAAATCTGTCCATTGAATATGGTTATGTCACTACTAAAATTTATGATAAAAGAGATGATTTTAATTTTAATATAGTAAATTTTCCGTTTTTAGACGGCGATGTTCCCCGTGCAACACCATTAACCTTCATAAACTCTAATTCATAATTCATAAACTCTAAGATCTAATTTATAAATACAGGTGCAGTTTAAAATCACTTTTGCAACAAGGTATTTCACAGCCTGTTTTATGGAGATTCAAATTATAAACTTAAACAGATAAAATGCAGTGTTTATTTCTCCCGGTTATTCGTAAAAACCATCTGTAAATTTAAAAAGAAAGGTTACCAACATGATATTTTACAGCGCTCTGCAGGCTTGGTGATAAACCCTTCTACAGTTATCATTATGCTTTCCTATTTGGTTGAACGACGGTGGCAGGAGTTGAAGAGTTTATGAAGGTTTATAGGGAAATCTTTTCTTAAAAATACCTAGAAGCTAGATTCGTTTCTTTTTTTCCCTGCCATCGTGTTCTTGCTGATTTTACTCCAGGAGCTCTGGTCTCTGTAAGATCATTGAGTACCCGCCCATTCGGCTTTGCAATGGTCTTAGCTTCTTTTTTTCTATATGTTTGTGTGCTTTTGTATGCAACATTGTTAAGCCGATTAGTGGGTTGGAGTTTTTTCATCAAGACAATTTGTACTTGTTTGTTGATATGAGAACATGTTGGGGCAAGTGTGAGGTTGGCGCACCGTAGAACCTGGTTAAAAACCCCAGTGGTAATTTGATTTGCCACTGACCGTTTCAAGGCGGTACACTCCGGTTCTCATTTGTGTTTATTGTTAGTGGTGTCTTTTTTGAAACTGATCATATTATTAACCATGCTCTCTCCCCTCTCTTCTTCTTGACTGTGTGGGGAGGCTGTTTTTTCTGAATGTGGCGATTCCTAATATGCATATTTCACCTTTTTTTTGCTTGTATACGTTAATGACATTGTAGACAGGTTACTTAGTATTACACGTCTTTTTGCAGATCCTTAGCCTGTACATCAAGAATTGCTAATATTGACGGGATTATCAATCACGATCTAAGATTAATTGAAACTTGGTCTAAGACATGGCTAGTTGACTCAAATCCTAACAACACCGAAGCGATCTTATTCACTTTAAAAACAAACACAGATTTACCAAGTTTAGCATTTAGCAATGTTTATGTAGCATTTGTTAAAAACCACAAACATTTAGGTCTAACCATAAGTTCTTCTGGAAAATGGCACTCCCATATAGAGAAAATTACTTTTGTCAGCCTCAAAATTGTAAGGAATAATGCGTTCACTTAAAATCTCATTAAAGAGAAAAACATTGTCACAGATATATACATCATGTTTAAGGCCAATATTAGAATTCGCGTCAGTTGTTTGGGACGGCTGCACTCAGTATGAAAAAGAGGCATTAGAAAAACTTCAATACGAAGCAGCGAGAATCGCTACTGGACTTACGCAACCCGTTACATCTGGTCTGTACACTGAAATTAGTTGGCTTTCGTTATCCGGTAGAAGAAAATTGCAAAAACTAGTTTTAATGCATAAAACACAGTATGGAGAGTGTCCAACATATTTAAGTAATCTTTTCCCAACTGTTCGCAAAATATGAATGAATACCACTCAGAAAATTAATAAGGATTACTTAAACTGCATTTTATGAATATATTTAGTTTCTAAGCAAGTGAAACTCTTGTGAGGTTGGTGCACCCTAGAACCTGGTTTAAACCCCCAGTGGCAATTTGTTTTGCCACTGACCGTTCCAAGGCGGTATCCCCAAAGGTTCTCTTCTTTGTTAATTGTTTGTGGCGTCCTATTTGAATTGACATACATAATATAAATCATGCGCTCTCTCTCTTCCTCTCTTCTTTTTCGCTGCGTGGGGAGGCTGTGTTTTTTGAGTGTGGCGATTCCTGATATGCATATATTGCTTTGTTTTGTACAATAATACCTGACACAAATATTCGAAACATTACCCTATTGTTACTTAACATTGTCAATAACCTATTTGAAACAAGAAATACATGCATATAGAGAAACTGTATACGTGTTATTTACTGCCGACGGAAAACCGACGTATTTACATTGTAACACTGAATTAATAATTAGGCGAGTTTTCGAAACAATTAAATAGTCGTTTATTTAAACGATAATACAAAATCAATTTACTGAGAGTATAGACAGGGAATGGTTATTATTATATTCATTAAATTAAATTTAAAATATTATAAGATGTTTTGTTTTGTGCTTTTTCTAATAAAATTTTGAGCATTCCTTCCTTTTACGCGGTACATGTCTGCGATGATATTTTTTATTACTCCATGTAAAGCTTCTCGAATAAGCGGACAAAGTGGAAAATCTCAGTGGAATCACGACGACCTTCGAAAACTTGTCCGCAATGATTTCTCTCAAACAAAATATCCTCAACGGTGGCAGTGTAGATTCAGTGAAGCTTCGTGTTGTTATTGCAGAAATAACTCGACAAGAGAATCATTGTAAGGACTTGGAGTTTTACAAATTTATCATTTTTATATCAAGTATTAACCGCATTTACATAGAAAAGTCCTCATTGTTTTCCTTCGCCGGATCGGATCGCCTTCACGGAATAGTCTTGTTGCAAATGGTAATGCCAAATTTCCAACGCCGGTCAGAATAATTTCTTATTTCATTCCACTTTTTACTGAAGTCTATAAATTTCACAGACGTACTGAAATTTGTTGAACGAAAATATTTAACCAGGGAAGCGATAAAAATGCCCGGAAGCGGAAATGGAACGCTAGAAACGGAAGAAACGCTAGCAACAGAAAAACGCTTGAAACGCAGAGTCGAAAGCGTTTTAATCGAAATGGTAACCGAATGGTTCCAAACGAAACGGAAACGGAATGGAAGCACAGCGGAAAACGTTGCAAATTGGAATGGAAATGAAACAGAGTTGAAACGCCAAAAGTGTCAATTTCTTAATTTTCAGTACTGTAACTGAAGAAAGATTTAAATATTATGTGATTTTAAAATGTTTTAACAGCGATTAGGGTGTTTTTGTTTTTACATATTACATTTTAAAAAAAATATATATATAAAATAGTGTTTAAGATTTACAGTATTTCCTTTAACAATCTACTTGTAAAAGGCGTGTAATTTTTACTTTTTGTGTGGGAACTGGGAAGTAAACGGTAAAGTATGTTTGCTTAAATGAACGTCATTAATATAAAAAATATAGTTTTGTAACTGAAATTTCGTGTTTTATTTCAATTCTGAATATATGTACTAACACTGGCATGTTACCTAGAGGTAATGACACTGATGTAAAATAAGAAGAACAAAGAATGAGTTTTTTTCAAAGTTAATATGCATTTTTACTATTACAAACTAATCAATTGCACTTCTGTAAACCCCTTGACAGCGACCATACCTGATTTACGTATTTCACCTTTTACAAAACGATTAAATATAGCTGGTTTAAGATTTTAGATCATTAAAAAAAGCTTGTAAAAGTAATAATTACCATCGCATGTTTTGATACTACACTGTTGATATTCGGACAAGTCACCAAAACATGGTCTGCCACGTGGTTCCGATGCTGGATCAGAGCAGGTTCTATTACGTCGTTGTAATCCAGTACCACATGTAGCTGAACAAGTTTCCCATGCTGACCATTCACTCCATCCACCATCTATTACTACATAAATATACATTGGTGCGTACGAATATGTTACAAAAAGTTAAAAGATTTAACAGAATATATTCCAGAGCAATACTGTACTGTTTAAAACTGAATAGTCTAGCTTAAGCACATAGTTAATATATCGAGCTAACAATATATTCAACGGAATTATGTCTTTTAAATATATTTAAAGATAGCTCGCCACATTTCTATCACAATCTTAAGAAGAGGTGTAACATCACTCGGAAAACAGACTGTTCTGTTACAGTATCAGGCATGATGCTAAATAAAATGTATGGCACGCGTTTTGGACCATTAATCCCACATCCATGGTTAACGACAAATAGTTATAGATACTGGACCGATGACCATAGTTGACAATAACTAGGGTTACCGTCCGATGATGATAGTTATTTTTGAAAACCTTAGTTATCGGGCGATATACATAAGAAGTGTTAATAACATATGGTTATCGGACCAATAACTAAGGATATTGTCGAAAACTATAATTACCGACCGAAAACCATAGTTAATTTTTTAAACGCAATTTGCACATATTCAGATTTCGTTTCGTACTTTTAAACTTATGTGTGTTCCGTACAATGTTTACAGGTACTTTTTATGAAGCTTCTAGGATATCGTGAATACTTCCGACGCAGTTTTTGCGCTCCGCTTTAGACCTTCAAGTTAACTTTAATACATTGCTTTATCGGGACAATAATGTGTTTTCAGGGTTTATTTAGAATTTGAATATATAATGCAGACTTTATAATGGTGTGTGGTTAACAGACCATGTTAAATGGACTTCAAACATGGTAATTGATAACAGTACTGATTGAAATTCTTACGGCCGAAAAACGGTACAAACGACGCTGCTGTGATATATTAAAAAAATACTGAAAAGATCTTAGAAAGCCAAAAAAAAAAAGACACGAAAGATACCAACATATCAAACTAGTGCAAGCTCAGTATTATTGAGCCTAGTCATCGAGAGCAACGATGCATAATTCACTGTTCACGCCGCCTTTGTTTATTTTGTTATAAATCTGTTGACCGTGCTGATAGCACAAGTATAGGTCGCCCAAGCTAAATTGGCGATGTTTACAATTATTAATAGAATGTAAACACGGGTTAAGACAAATTTACGCGATTAAATTCATATTTTGCAAATATACATCACACCTCCTTGATAGCACAGTGGTTAACGCGTCCGGCTGGCATAGGCCTAACTGTTTTTTCGGCACAGGTTCGATTCATACTGACACACAGCGTTTGAGGAAATATTTTAGATTTATATTTTTTAAGGTTTATTGCAGTTATTTCATATTTATTAATATATTTTGCTTCAATTTATTTTATCGCGGCAATAATTATTGTGTAAAAAATAAAATTAAAAGTAAAAAAAAACAAGTTTCGAACCTTCAACCAATAACAGCGTGCTACAATTGCATTACATATTGACTGCGTCTTAGACCACTCGGCTAATGGGACAAGTATTGGGTGCTTCAGGCTTTGTATAAAACAACGATTAAAATATTAATTCATTGTTATGATGTAACGCAAATGTAAACACGCCAATGTAAACATTGCCAAATAACCTTGGTCCAATAATAGAAGTTTAAAAATTCCTTTGAAGACACGAGAAACTCCAATGAAATGTTTGAAAAGCGTACTCTTAAATTTTACTATCAGAAATTAGCCGTGGCAGAAAAAAAACAACGCCGGTGACCCATAACTATACGATATTTTAAGGGTGTTCTTTTCTCGTGATTATCTTATCATGGTTTTTTTAACTAAGTATTTTTTTTACAGAAAACTAAATTGTTTGTACAAAGATCATTAACATATCTTTATTTATTGGAAACTTCCCCTGAATCTATAGACCTTATGCAAATAATATGAGATTGTATTCCACGCAGTGAGGTGTTTAATGCTTTTAGTTTACTGATTCAATGCTGTCAACTGATTACCCTTATTGGCTTTATTTTAACAGTTGTTTGTTGGTATTAAACGGTGTCTGGTATTGAGATTAGACTTCCAGTTCAGCTTGTTGATAACATAATATTTTTTTTTCTACCGGACAACCCGATTTCGACATGTGTATGGCCAGAGGTCTTATTTTGACCTAGCAAATCAAAAAATGGTTGCCCGTGGGCACCGCACAAATAATGTTTCGAATAATAAATACATAATGAATCGTGTAAGCATAGATCTATTTTAATGTATCCGTAAAAAATGATACAGATACTTACCTGGACAAAAACCTTGGTTGCAAAGTCTAAATTCGACCGGGCTCCCAGAACAAAACAGTCCACCTTTTGCAGGTACGGGACTGGAACACGTTCTTTCACGATATCTCATCCCAAAATCACATGTTGCCGAACACTGACTCCAAGATCCCCATAAATCCCAGCCTCCATTTATCCCTTTAAAACACCATCATTTAAAATATTTCGGTGGACACATGACACAATTTTTTATCACTATTTATTTCAAAATCCGGAAAAACAACACTTTTTCACTTTTTAAAAATAAACATTGACCATTTCCTGTTTGCGATGGGAGTTTATAAAAGATATGAAATACCCTACATTTGAACAAAAATCATTACTAACACATGCCCACCATTTGCAAGAGGATTTCAAACTGAAAGCCTTCTTAATAAAATACAATATGAAATGGCGTTTGCAGTCTCTGAATATGTTTACTTACAAATGGCCATAGTTTTAAATGTTGTTGATCCAATAGTTAGTTTTCATTAAAAATTATAAAAAGAAATTGTTAAATGTGTCGGGGATGATTGAAATGTCGACATATACGCCGTGGACAGTAATGTGCATCAAAACGAGTCAGCAATATTTGGATGCTATTTGTGTTTGGTGGCCTTCAAAGTTTTTTTTTAATCGATTTTAATGTCAAATCTCACCGACAACTTTGTGAAATGGCGAAATCATTTTTTGTCTCGTTACAAATATCATTATTGTGAATAATAAAGAGTACCTGGATAATTGTCCGCCATTTTGAAGATTGTATTTGATATTTGGTAAACCATGAATCAGTTAATTTATACTTAAATCCTTTGTAACACCATTCGTTCGTACTTTGAAAATTGCTACAGGGAATTAGCGACACTTTTAAAACGGCGAAAAATAACCGCTCTAAATCGATGAAAGATGGTCGTAAACTCGTGTCTGTATTAGTATGGGCGAAACTGCATTTTTATGATGATTATGTTTTAACATACAAGTTAAAGACAACTAAAGGTTACTTTTGTTAAAAAAAGCAAGCGTTTTAGTTTGAGCAGAAACGGATAACTTTTTCTATTAATGTGTAGTCCAGTATATATGGTTTATGAAATCGTACGCAATATTGATAACGGCTGCGTAATGTTTCGCGACTTGTAAAAAAACATTAGATCATGTAACAATTAACCTTTGTACTGTAAGACGCATTAATTTCGCGAGGTCAAAATTTCGCGATTTGCGTCAAAACCCAGCGTATTAATGAATTCGCGACGTCGCCAGACTCAAAACCGAAAGTATAAAAGTATAGTTTATTACTGTGATCACGATTTCATCGTTAAACACTTGCAAATGATACAGATAAATACCACTGTCCTTACTGAGATATAGAGCAATTAACTATCAATAAACATAATATTGTTATGCAAGCTGGCTTTTGTTTACGTGTGAAATATAACAAACAGCGCTGACAATACATTAGCTATATTGTTTCCTGTATCAGAATAACTTAAAACCTTACATATTTTAAGGACAAAATCGTTTATTTTTTTGCCAAATTCATTTAAATATTTTAATCAATTAAATGAATGGTGGCCAAAAAGTGTAGTATTTGAAATGATCATCAGTTCTATTTTAAGTTGCCTCTTTTCGGATACTTATTACAAGATATATCAAAACTCATCAATTATTCGCGGTATATGAATTCGCGTTGTAAGCGATTCGCGAAATATTAGCGGAAATAAAACTTACGCGAATAAAACCAATTCTACGGTATTTTAGAACCATTTTAGTTAAGGATTTTTAGCATTGTTTCTAAATTCAACAAGACACAGGTGGGTCTAGAATTAACCTACAAATGAAGAATTTACACTCTAATAAAACCCCAAGAAATTAAAGGAACCATAGAGTAACAGATAAAGACGTAGAAATAAATAAAACAAAACAAAAATAAAGGCAATAAATCTAAAGACATGCAACTAATGCAAAAATACGATGAACCTATCGTTCAATACACTCTTCTTTAAGCGCTCGGCGACAGGAACAACAATTCAATTATGAAAACTAAGGAAAGCTACCGAACACTCACATATCAAAAAAAAGGCTCTGCTTAATTGAGTCTGTTCTGAAGGAGACATGGAAATATATATTACTGTCCATTCCTCTTTGCCTCCGTTTGAGCGCAACTCAACGTTTTCCCAACAAATGAATATTGACGCGTGCTTTAAGATTTTCAAATGGCGCATCTGATAAAACATTGATTGAATGTACGGGGAGTTTGACGGCCGCCACACAGCGACGCAAAAACGCGTTATGTTTTATAACGTAAAATAAAAAAAACAAACTTTGAAAGCCGTCGAAAACGACACTAATTAAAATATTGCAGACTCAGTTGAAATGAAATAAACGTCACAGTTCAGACTAAAGAACGGTCTCATTTGGATACAGACCACATTGTATTTGTCCAACTGTGGCAATTTCATGGTTTGTATTTTTACATTTTTCCTGTATTTAGGAAAACGAAGATGTTCTGCACTGGTACCAAAGACCTCTCAAAATCACAATGTAACATCAGATCATAGAAATACATTGTTATAACATGAGTTAATGATATTATATTCAATATACTTAAATATTACTTATACAAGTTTACTATCTTTCTATTGAAAACGGATAGGTAACTGAGTACCCGCCTCTTTTCGATTTGCAATGAGCTTAGTTCTTATGTTTTACATGTTTGTGCGGTTTTACACTCAACTTTGTCGAGCTTAGCAATTTGCTTAGCCACTTACCTATACAAGGCGGTAACCCCAAGGGTTCTCTTTGTCATTAATTGTTTGTGGCGTCTTATTAAATTTAAAACTGACATACTTATAACCAACGTGCTCTTTTTTTCCTCTTCTTTTTTGCTGTTTGAGAAAGCTGTGTTTTGTGAGTGTTGCAATTCCTGATATGCATATTACACTTTTTAGCAATTGATAGTGTCTCTAGCTGGGAGCGAACCCGCACCATCCCGGCGACAGCGCCTAGCCCTGCTATTCCTGCGACGCAACCTATTGAGCTTACCGGGACAACCTCAAAAAGGTTAATCGGATAGCCCTAATATACGTAACAATCACTGCATGACATCGCTAACGGGTTATTTTACTGATAACAGTATTGACTAAATAGAGATTGCTTGCCTTAAAAAAACTTATTTTGGCTTTTTTTCCAGAGTAGGTGTTAAAGACAGGTCCAAACACCACAACACCCATATAATAACATGTACATGTACATACGATTTGAAATTTTTCCCAATGCCTAATTGAAATTATATTTTGAAAAACACTAAAAGCACACGTTGCTAAAAGCAAAGTCTTACCTGTTTTCTCTGGCAAGCCGATAAATATCGCTAAAACTGTTACAGCGATTAACAACACACCAATCAGACTTAACATAATGCTGTCCTTGTATTGTTTGAATATGGTCATACATCCTCCTTTACAATTTGATGTGTTCTGTTTTTTTGTCTGTAAATGTTCGTAGATGTGAGTTTCGCGTTTGCCCTGCACATTCATATCAATACCAACCACTAACGTTGTATTAACATATGCATGATCTTTAACTTCGTTTTCAGCACTTTTTGTTTTTATGACCACTGCTTCTTCCTCATGCTTGTGTTCGCTTACACTAATATCACTCAACTCCATTTTGTTAATTTCCTCTGATTATATCAAGCATGTTCTCAATGAATAAAATGTATTTTATAACTCAACCTCAGCGTATTTAATAACATTTGTCTGTGAAGCTTAAATGTATGAGATCAAATAACCTGTCTTGTTTACCTATTCTGTTTACAATATCAATCATTATGATGATTTGACAACTATTTATGAACAATTTTGCAGCATCAAGACATATCCTTAATATGTAATCTAAATTAATAGCTAACCTATTATATAGAGGATATTTGTTTAAACAGAGTTAGATAAAGATATATTTCATCGAGTGAGCTCCAGAATTCATACATTTTACGACGCCACGAGTGAAAATACATAATTCCGGGGTTCACGAGTGGAATATATTTCTATCTTTCACTAGTAAGATACATTTGCTTTTTATTTTATGCTTTCATTGCACAGTTTGTGTGAATTTGACAAAATATTGCCTGTAGATCTAATTGCGCCAAAACAATTTCTTTATGACGTTACTTCATGACGTCATTAACCAAAATTCGAACCCGTTTTCTTAACCCTCACAATCGGAATGTTATGTGCGTTTGGTTACTTATGTGAAAAAAACACTGGTGTTTCTACTTAAAGAAAATGTTGAATTCCAATTGCGATTTTAATGAACTAAAATCGGCAGTTGCGATTTTAATTAACATAAATTAAATAGTATATTAAACATACATTCACATAAAAAAATAATGCTTGCACACGCAGAATGATAGCTAAAGAAAAATAACACACAAAATAACGGAATAACCGTTCTGCGGAAAATCTTAGTAAGTATTTAGATTGTTTATATACAGTAGAGTAATTTATAACGGTATTGCATAGAACATGTTCTACACTATTTCAGAGGTAACGGTTTATAGTAAAAATTGTATTACAAAACAAGATGTGTTGAGAGCTGATTATGAGTTAAATATTTCCCAATGAACATAATACAACTGGTATGAAACGATATAAGATTAAAAGAAAACAACATAACGTTGTGAATATTTACAATTTTTCAATATAATTCCATGTCACACGATTGTTTAGTTAACGGTAACGTATTAGCAGTTGCTATTTGTTTAACAGATAATAGGTGTTTAAAATGAATATAACTTTATATTGACAAAGTGTTCGTTTCTGTCTTCCTTATAGCTTTGTATAGCATGATTTGTATACCAGAGGCATGGACCATGACACGTTATTCAATTTGAAGTTATTTAATCTATATTGTTAAATACAAATTGAAGTGAACGAATTAACTGACAAAAATACAAATATTATAACAAGATTTGCTAGACGACAAGGACATTTGACACATGGTTAGCTCGCGTGTTCAAATAAACAAAATGTCTATACAATGGGTCCGTCAAAAACGTTTAATTTTATTATGTTGTTTTAATTGGATTTTTGCGGCAATTAAACGATACCACCGAAGATGATTGAACAAATAGCATACAAAAATAATTGCAGTGACTTATTAGTAAATTCTTTTAAGATATTCAATTTAAACAGCGATGAATTTAGTCTTAATAATAAGTAATATATTTAATCGTTTAATGTCTATTTAACTCTATAGATAATTTAATAACCGACAGAAATGCATCGGAAGCGCGTCCGTTTGGTTACGGCTTTACCGTGTTGGCGTAGCGTTTTATTTACTTTCTCGTGATACTTGCACATAGGTAAATCAGCAAGCCGAAACAGGATTATCGATAAATTGATAACATTGTAAATGTATATCTCGATTTATAACCCTAAAATATTCTTATATATTTTAACCCAGGTTTAACACAACATTAAACATATATATAATTTTCTGAGTTTGAGGTACGAATAAGAAGAAAATTAATTTCCCTTGTTTGTAATGAAGTAACCGTTAGATGGCAGTTTTCGCACGAGAGATTCGTGCTGTATATCGCAGGGTTGGCATTCAGCTTTGGGTTACCAAAGTGTAAACACTGATTTTTTATATGCATAAAATCTGTTCAGCTAATAGCAAACGAATTCAGTTGTTCATGGACTGGTTAATGATTTGCGGTGTCATAACATGCATTTGTTAAAGTAATTTCTACGATATTTGTTGCCAATATATGTAAGGAAATATATGTATTGAGAAATCTATGATTTCATTGCAAATGTTATAATTAATAGAGTTCATTCGGTATACCCAAGTGCTATCCTAGCGATTTTCCAAATTAAATGTTGAAATTGAATTTGGATCTTGTGTTTTATGTTAATTAAGGTTACGAAATGGTAATCAGCGAAATTATATGTCTTAAAGTTGATTAAAAATAACTAAAACATTGCAGATATAAAGAATAAACACCTATATAAGTGAAACCATGTTCCTTAAGTCTTAAAAATATTTCAATTTTTAGATAAGTCGAAGATATAAGAGTTTGTTAAAATATCATGTAAATACGACAACTACAACGACGGCGAAGATGATTATGATGAATAGGAGGAGGAGGATATGGTAGTTTGTTCACTCAGCATATAAAACCGACGACGACGACGACGAAGTTGATGAAGGTGATGATGATGATGAAGATGATGATGATAATGTTGATGATGATGAAGATGATGATATGATAGTCATGATCATGATAAAGATTACGGCGTTGACGACGATTATGATATTTATTACGGTCAAATATATCACAAAGAATAAAAACCTTTACTCACTTTAACGTGAGTAAATTAATTATTTACTTATCTCACAAGTTTTAGCTTTCCAAAAAGCTAGTCGGTCATTAGCAAATAAGTTAATAGAATAAGTAGATATGTACGACTATTCGAGCTTGTATTTACTTTTGGACCAATGTAAGTCAATGTTATGGCCAGTTTTCTGTCGACCAATGTCACCCAGAAGTTTAAATGATAAAAATACAGATGCACGTATAGAATGGCTACCAAGTTTCTATTTTAAAACAATCATAATTTTGTTTTCTTAAAATAGATGAAAAGGTCACTTTGGAAACCACCGAAGAAGAAAAATGTGAAAATATTGCAGGCTCGGTTTCAATGAGCCTGTTAAGGACTTTTAAGCATATCAAACACATAAATACCGCATCGTAATAAGTGCTCCAACTTGGATATCAAAAGGACATGGAAATAGATAGATCTAAAAAATCATGGCTGTTTTTGTCAACGAGGTCAAAACAATTCACTTTTATGCAAATCTTTGAGAAAGAGCATAATACATGTATTTAAATGTCTATCTGAATTAGTAATTGCGAATAAAAGATAAAATGTAATGGTCATAACTAATGAAGAGATGGGTAGTTATCAAACCAACTAGATTTAAACTCTCACAGCTCGGGTTATTTCAAAAGTGCGCTCGTGAAATGCAAAATTGTGAGGTTGATTATCTGATAACAACTACATTTGAAATTATGGATTGAAATGATTTTTCAACAAACTTTACTAACGAAGTACTTGTAAATGAAGTAACGTGTCGCCATTTATCCTATAAATTGATATTAGACAAGATCAATAAACAAAATCATTATTGATGCTTCCACGCTGAACGTGTTATAATAAAATTAACTCCTGTGGCCATCCTATTTGTTTATCTCTGTCGTCCGCAGCTTATTCATCGTATTGATGACTGTCATTTTAAGCGTAGCGCCGCCCTATGTGACTACGCTTGAGATATTAGATAAAAAAAATATTGCCCGTGCTGATCTCCTATGTTTACTTTAAACAATGGTCATGTCACATTCGCTAAACCTCCGGTATCTTCTGAGAACATTCACCGAAATTGCACTGGAAATCGCAAACAAATTGCAAAATCACTGATCCCTTTTTTACTTTAAACAATGATCGTCATCTCACTTTGCTAAACTTCTGTTAACTTCTAAGAACATTCGCAACATTTGCACTGGAAAGCTCAAAAACGCAAAATCTCGCTTTAAAAGACAATATTGTGACAATTAAGCAAAGTTCTGAGCATTCGTTTTCTCCAAAATGCTTGTTAAAAACACCTCCTCGTTTGCTATAAGCCTCTACTAATTCACGACCGTATGTTTGGTGATTTATACCACAAGAAAGAAAATTTTTAATGTTAAGACATGGGTAAAAGTTTTCATCAACTTTCAAAGTCAACCCATGGACATGAGTTTTTTTTTTAAAACCCGCATTATGTCATCTAACATGGCATACACTAAAATTTACATCATTAAAACAAACAAAAACAGGAAAATGTGCGGGATCCAGCAGTATTACATGTTGAAGTTCAGCATTCTACAGAAATTGTTGAAGATCAGAATAGTAAATATAATAATTTGAGTCCCTGTCAGGCTGCTCATTTCCCCACCCTAGGACAGTGACAAAATTTTGTTGTTAAATTTTGGAATACATTTTTGGTTAAAAGTGTATGCTAATAACCGACTAGCTTTTTGTAAACTTTTGTTTACAGACAGCCTTTTCCGCCAAAGTCGGATATTCATTAGTCTCTAAGAAAAACATAAACGATTTTTTTTTCTTTTGACCAACAAAATCAATAAAACGGATCGAATCTATTTCATATATGGGATCATCCTGAATAGTTGTTTGATTCAAATAAAAGTATTAGTTCAATTTATAAGCAAATAATATTTTGCTATGAAGGTTTGCTTCACGTGACTGTCTAAAAAAGACGCATAACATTTTTCTACACCCTGTAGAAAATACAACACACGTATGTTTATACAATTTAACATGTCGTCATATATCAGCTCAATTTCTGATTTGTTGATGTTACTACATTTAGAACACATTTCTTGCAAATAGGGGGAACGGGATAGCATTCTCAAGCTCTAGACGGGCGGCTTTGTCTAAAGTGACTACGTCCGGTGCCGCTGTTAACCAGTGTTACCCTTCAAAGGTCAAGTTTGGTCCATTATAATATATCGGTCATCAGGATGACCGACAATAATACGTAAACAATACAAACAAAAACTAGGATTAGGTCGTTGTATTCAGCGGTAATATACATTATTGTTTTCAAATGTCTGTATAGTCCAAGTGCAAGTTGCTCAAAGACTGTCCAAACAAAGTTAAAATCAGTGGGCCTGTACTTTGCGAACCGTCCGACATGATTACCGCTGAATAGAAACGCCTCGAATGGTGTACACAGATAAAAACAACACTTTAATAGCCTAATCGCACGAGATACACGCACCTTTTCCCTCCACACTGACAATAACCGTCAAGTTCGTATTATTCGAAACGTAAATAATTTCATATATAAGTGAAACTATGCTCCTTAAGTCAAAAGAATATTTCAAATTTTAGATAAGTCGAAGATATAAGAGTTTGTTCAAATATCATGTAAATACGACGACGAAGACAGCGATGATGATGATGATAATGATCATGATATAGTAGTTATGGTAATAATAAGGAGACCGATGATGCTGGTAAAGAAGTTATCAGAGTGTGTTCACTCAGCATATAATAACGACTGGCGATGTTGTTGATGATGATTATGATGATGATGATGATGACGACGACGATAATGATATAGTAGTTATGGTCATGATTATGAGAACGATGATGATGACGACGATAATGAAGATTATGAAGATGATGATGATGATGATGATGATAATGATGATGATGATGATGATGAGGATGATGATGATGATGATGATGATGATGATGATGATGATATGATGATGATATTATGATGATGATGATGATGATGATATAATGATGATGATGAGGAGGAGGAGGATGAGGATGATATGGTAGTTTGTTTACTCAACATATAAAACCGACGACAAAGAAGAAGAAGAAGATGATGATGATGGTATGATAGTCATGGTCATGATAAAGATTACGGCGTTGACGACGATTATGATATTAATAACGAAGAAGTTTTGCGAAGAAGAGAAATAAAATCCTAGTGCTTTACGTGAAACAAAGAAAAAACGAGAGTGAAACTGAGTTAGCTTTACCATCATCATCGACAAGAACAACAATAACAACAACAACAAGTTAGATCTTCAAAGAACTCTCTCCGTCCTGTATAACTTGATCGTCGGTACAGTTAAAATGGTAAAATCCTGCATAAATAGACATGAAAATTTAGTAAATTGTTTCATTTTATGCATTTTCAGTATTTAATAGCTTCAATGTTGTGAAATATTGATTTATCACTCGAGTTATAAAGATAAAGGTACCGATGGGTCTACAGTACTGAAAATCATGAAATTGACAATCGGATCGGAAGCGGATCGGAAGCGGACCGCAAACCAATCCCGTTAGGAGCGCAATGGAAGCGCAATCGAATTGGAAACGGAATGGAATCGAAGCGAATCGCTTTGAGCGTTTGGATCGCTTGGAGTGAAAAGACCGGAGCATTTTGACCGGATCGGAATCGCTTTGAACGTTTGGATCGCTTGGAGTGAAAAAACCGGATCGTTTTGACTGGATCGGAATCGCTTTGAGCGTTTGGATCGCTTGGACTGAAAAGACCGGAGCGTTTTGACCGGATCGGATCGGATCGCTTCTATTTGCAGTTTTTCAGTTATGTATAGGAATCGGAATCGGAAGAATCGGTTTGAGCGTAAAGATCGTTTGGAGCGCAATGTCTTGCGTTATAGTTAATGACCTATGAAAATCGGGAGCGAAAAGATCGGAATCGGAAGAATCGGATTGAGCGTAAATATCGTTTAGAGCGCATGGTCCGGAGTGAAAAAATTGGAGTGCAATCGAATTGGAATTGGACCGCAATGGGAATGGAATCGGATCGGTTATAGATGGTATTAGGATCGGAAGCGGACCGGATCGGAATCGGAAAAATTGTCAATTTCATAATTTTCAGTACTGTAACTAATGTAATGCTAATTTTTGAATGTATTTTTAACATTAAATTTGTGACCGATTGTTTAACAGATCTGTTGAAAATTCATTTGATCACAAATTGATTAACAGTTTGAAGAATCTGCCAAATTCGCAGATGACACAAAGTTTAAACATTAATGTTTGCATACTGGAAAAATGAAGTTACGTTTAATCCAAATACGTGTCCATAGTTTACATATAAAAAACTATTGACGGTTGAATAATTTTTAACCACCAATATAACGTATGCAACTTGGGTGTATAAATAATCAAGGTGAAAATAAATACAGCGATGCTTGTAACATAATTATTGTCAATTGGTCGTGTTTTTTTGTTGGAAATATTATTTTATAATTACAGCGTCACCTTTGTCATCATCTTTGTCATTAACAACATCAACAATTGATAACGCTCTATTCAGCGTTCTAAACACATTAATTTACAATTAATTAATCAACAACAAAACCGCAACAACAACTTTTAATGCCGCTTAATTTAGTTTTCCGAAGAAACACTTTGCTTAAAATAGTTTGTCATTACGCACATGCATAAGCTGAATATTCAAAATATCCATTATTGTTGTGTGTTTTTTTGCCAAAAATGTCCTATGTTGTAAATATCAATGTATCTTATATCGCTTAATGTCATTCTTAATTTTCATTTAGTAGCCATAGAAACTAAAATAGTGTAATATATACAGTCCGAATGAAAAGAACGAACTGGAACTGTTAATTTGACCGTTGAATTGACTGGGGACGTTAGCTGTCAATCATTATCTGTCACGCATGCACACATGAGGTGGCAGGCGGAGTTTCATTCAACGCATGATAAACAAACACTGCGACAGAGGCTTTCATACTCATTCGAAATAAAAATGTTCTTATGAAGAAGACTTGCGTTTTTAGGAAAGCTACGTTCATATATTCCTTATAAATAGATGAAAAAGGAACTTTGAAAGCCACCAACACGACAAATATGAATATATTGCAGGCTCAGTTTGATTAACCCAGGTTGAGCGCCTTTCAATATTTACACCAATAAACAGTACACTTTGATCTCAAACGATGATATGCATATTACAGTGAACATGGAACCTTTCAAACATCATACTTTTTCAAACATATCTTGTTTCAGTATATACTACGTAATGTTAGTAATTAATAAGTAAGAACCTGAACTAAACCTTACAACACTAAAACGTTAATATACGAGGGGTGATTCAAAAATTCGCAGAGAAGTGCTCTAGTTTTCTTTAATTTATAAATAGGGCAGTGAAATTTTACCACAATATAGATAGATCTATTGCCTATTGATAAACTAAGTAACAGTCTTAAATCTGTAAACTGGAACATATTATGGTTTCGATAGTAACGTTACCAACGTCATTCCGGTCAAAATTTTGGTTATTTCCAACAGAAAATAGTTTAAAACATAACGTCTATTAAAATTAATTTTCAACATATGTCAACCAAATTACATCTAACGTTTCCGCCATTATCTGGCATGACGTCACTGTCGTCAAATCGCACGGTTACGTCTGAAATGTAAACAAAACATGTGTTTTGTGTTGAAAGGTGCTAAAATGAATGTTAAGCAACAATTTGCCATTAAAAATAATTTGCGCATTCAACTTTCAAATAAGAAAACTATTGAACAGATCAGCAATGTCTATTGGAAAGCTGAGGTAAAGAAAACAGCAATCTACAAACGGTATAAGCGGTTTCAAGAAGGCCGGGGAAGCATGAGCCTAGCGGCCTTCTAGAGTCTAAGACGTTGTTAAACGTCGCCGTCAAGGACATGCTCGGTTACGATAGGCGCATCACTCACTATATCTTGTTCTTACTTGCACCAATCTCAAACTTGCCCCGATGTAACGCCATAATAACATTCGGCTCAAATTGCATATATTATCTGGTTTCATGACATTTTAAGAAACTACGGTATTAAGCAGATAAACCACAACTAAAAAAGTAATGAAATTTATCATCATCACATAACACCTATCATGGAAGTCTGTCTTAAAAGAGAACAAAGTCAAGAGATAATATTATATAATATCCGATAGAATAAGTGATAACATTTATCACCGAAGTCCTTCTAAACATAGAATAAGTGATAATATTTATCTCCGAAGTCCTTCTTAACATAGAATAAGTAATAACATTTATCTCTGAAGTCTGTCTTAACATAGAATAAGTGATAACATTTATCTCCGAAAACTGTCTAAACATAGAATAAGTGATAACATTTATTTCCGAAGTCTGTCTTAGCATAGATACGTGGAACCTTTATCTCCTAAGTCTTTCTTAACATAGAACTTTCTTATCTTAGAAAAAGTGATAACATTTATCAACGAAGTCTGTCTTAATATAGAACACATGTAAACATATATCTCTTTAGTCTTTCTTTACATATAACAATTTATAGCATTTATCTACGAATTCTGTCTTAACATAGAACACATGGAAACATTTATCTCCCAAGTCTTTCTTAACATAGAACAAGTGATAGCATTAATATTCGAAGTCTGTCTTAACATAAAACACATGGAAACATTTATCTCCCAAGTCTTTCTTAACATAGAACAAGTGATAGCATTAATATTCGAAGTCTGTCTTAACATAAAACACATGGAAACATTTATCTCCCAAGTCTTTCTTAACATAGAACAAGTGATAGCATTAATATTCGAAGTCTGTCTTAACATAGAACACATGGAAACATTTATCTCCCAAGTCTTTCTTAACATAGAACAAGTGATAGCATTAATATTCGAAGTCTGTCTTAACATAAAACACATGGAAACATTTATTTCGTTATTCTTTCCTTACATAGAACGAGTGACAGCATTAATCTTTGTAGTCTGTCTAACATGTTATATAGAACAAATGGAAACGTTTACCTTTGAAGTCCGTGTTAACCCGAACAATATACTTCTTTAAGTCGCAACTAAATTACAAAGAACGCGCATTCTGTACGATTAGTACTTATTCACTCCCTAGTTGAAAAAAAATCAACATTTTATTGCATTACCAGTTTTGGGTGAAATGGAAACGCCTAAATGAGGTTACTGAGAAAGTGCAGCAGATGTGATTGTAAATAGAATTTGAATGTTACAAATGTATTTTATTTTATTAAATAGTTCATGCTGTTAGATCTATATTTCTGCAAACAAATGTTATATGTGACCATCTCGTGCTTGAGAATATTTACTTTGTATTGTTTACCTTATAAGAAATATATTATATAATCATTATTTTTCAATTAATTTCAATTTTCAAATTACTAACGTAAAATTAGTCAATCGGACTAGGTTTATTTATTCGTGCTGATAGGGTGGTAACTAATCATTTTAATTGATTACACATGTCCATTAAAATAATATAATAGTCATCGAAATTATTAACCATAATTGGTAAAAAAAACCAGGGGAAATATTAAGTTTAACCCAATCGACCCAATATATTAAATGGTAGATTTTAACGGGAAAATAAATTACCGGTAGACATTTCATTAAAACTATTTCTTTTGTAATGTTCTAAAAGCTAGTTAAACAAAACATGTGTCGTTAATTTGTTTTTCTGATAGATCTAGGCAGAAACAATACAAGAAATATAACAAATTAAACGAAATATGTACCGTATCACTCGATGATCCTTAAGTTATAAAGATGTGATTTTAAGTTTGAACGGTAGTCAGTAAATTTAGGTATAAGTATTACTAAGATTACCAGAAAACAATAGATCATTTAAAATGTCATTTAAACGCACGTCTGTTGTTACACAGTTATAAAATAAATATGGGAATATCATTTTATTCCCACAATTTTGACGGCGTCAATTTGCACGTAATATAAAGGATGTGTTTCTATACGGACCTCTCTGGAACGGCTGTTCATGGCCACCTGAAAGGTTAAACACAAACACAACATAGTAAAACATTTAGAATAGTGTTGTGCGCATTATGCCTCTTAACACAATCAAATTCTGAGTCTAAAGGTTATTTCGTCACTTGTTTACGTTTAAAGTACCACGCCTTCTAATGATATGGCCTCTTGAACTAGACATCAGATCAGTGAGTGGATGATTTAATTAATAAATAATTAAGTTTGAGTGTTATTATGGAAATGGCTTGGTATCAACTATTGATTACATGTACTTCCTGTTACAAGCATCAAAGTGCTTGCTTATAACTGCTATAAAACAAACAACAATGACTGCATAGATTTCACACCTCTACCTTAATAATGCAAATTTTGCAACTTTTGACTGTTGACCCATATCCTACTAAATCTGATATTTCTCGGTTATTTTTCCCAACCGAATTTTATTTTGTATTTGTCTTTAACTCTTCAAACAATTAATCATGATAATACGTAAGTCTCTAAACCAGTTTTTTTATAATTTACGCAAAAGATTACTTGTGTGCCGAACTTATTTTGTTCGGTATATATTCCAAAAGGAGGTATGATCTTTGCTTTTTCATCAACTGCTTTTCTTAATGCATAAACATGTTGTACATGTATCAACATAGCTAGATTAGTTTATAGCCGGTGTTGTCATTATTTCAATAATTTTTCACCTACCGATAATTCAGGTGCAAATATTCTAGCATCCCAGATGACTTGAACAGTATCTGTAGACCAAAGTGTTATCCAACTACCCACAACGTCTAGAGCCTTTAAAGCCGTCACAACGTCAGCATCCCGTACCTCATAGACTTCCACACCAGTTATGTACACGGCTTCAGCGAATCGGACCTGTTTTATATTAATCACACGACAATGTTTATTACTTTTCAATAAATACATTAATGAAAAGTAATAATAAGTTAGGTGTATTATAATGATGTAATCATTTAAAACGAGTTATATTATGTTACGATTCCATTAAATAACGAATCTATGAAACATCTGAAAACATCTGAAAACACATCAACCGTGAAAATGAGCTAAACAATTTTGAAGAAACACAACGTATTTATCTTAATGCACTCTGATAAGTTCAAAAGTTCCTATGTGTTCCTGCCAGAAAGAAAGATCTGAAGAAAACTTTGAATGCAGGATACTTTTTTTCAATAATACAAAGAATAATGGTTATGATCGTCGAAGAAAACACAATTCGAAAACGGCTGTAACTCAGAAATGTAAAATACATGTATGCGTAAGAATGGTCACAGATAGAAAACTCATATTCCCAAACGATCTCGACCTTCAATCGGGACTTTTCCGAAATCATTGTAATTCTATTAAAGAGTGTTCACATCTTTTAAATAAAATAGCACCACAATTCGGGGCTTAATTACGGTCACTGGTCAGATAAAGCTCAATAGCTTAAGCTAGTGCGCTCGTTAAAATTAAATCGGATATTAATGTTTGAGCAAGGCATCGGAGAAAATGAAAACAATGAAATATGCATATCAGGAATCGCCACATTCAGCATACACAGCCTTCGCACACAGCCAAAAAGTAAAGAGGAAAAGAGAGCATGGTATTACAATAATCAGTTTCAAAATGGACGCCACAAACAAATAACGTAAGTAAGAACCAGATGGGTTAAAACCTTGGAACGGTCAGTCGCAAAACAAATTGCCACTGGGGGTTTAAATCACGTTCTAGGGTGCACCAACCTCACACTTGCCCCAACTGGCTCTCGTATCACAAAACAAGTACAAATTATGTTGGTGAAATAACTCCAACCCACCCATCAGCTCAACAATTTTGCATGCATAAGCATACAAACATGAAGGAATCATGAATTATGATCGAACGGTCTCGCGGACGTTCAGATGTTTGTTATATAATGTGAAAAAGACGTTTCATAGAAACTTACCTGTATAAACTTCTCAGGTTCCACTGCGACAGGGGACCATGCATAAATGGACGTCCCGTACTGTGGATATACATTTGGAGCTCTAATTATTTGGCTAGCACTGTAGCTGTAAAAAGTTATAAGTAGAATGGCTGAACATATACATAAATAAATCTGGTAATAATAATAATAATAATAATAATTTATTTCGGCATAGATAACATATAATGGTTCATGAGATAAAAGACATATACACAGATGGACTGATAAATTTCAAAAAGTTTAGATATTATAGATTACTTAAATTTTAAAAATAAATAGAGAACCATGACATGCTTCCTAACACCAAGGATAACGCAATAAAGAGCAAGCCCTTGTTTCCATTGCGGTCCTTGTTGTGGGTGGCATGACCTAGAGAGGCAATTACAGTTTATGTCAAATTTAAGTAACCTATACCAATAAATATCACAGTACAGAACATAATTTGACAAACACAATGTTATCTTTTATCACAGATTGTTTGCTGAAAGACGAAATATCACATTAGTATCACAATATTAAATGAAAGACAATCTTGACCATGTTTAAGTTAACATAATTAATGTACATGTACCAATCTCCTACTATGGTATATTTACTAAAGACAAAGTTAGGAAGATGCCATAATCGTAATTCATTAAGAAACCTGTGCCTAAATAAGAATAAGCAAATAATTAAGACAGACACAAAAATTAATAATAAAATGTTTAAAAAGCTATACTGCTCAGAAAATGGCCTTTGATGGCAACCTTGAAAGACTGATACTTAGTGATGTCAGTAAGGTTGGAGGGCAAATCGTTCCACAACTTAGCACCTATAAAACTAAAAGACTTAGATCCAGCCCCTTTGACCTTGGGAAGACCAAAACCACCCTTCTGGCTGAGTCTTGTGCTGTATGAGTGTACAGAGTCTTGTGAAGTAAAAAAGTAGTCCATATAATCATAATGCTTCCTCCATTAAGGAGTATTGATACATCGAGGGCTGAGTGCGAAACTATTATATCCTGTATAGAAATATGAAGCAGATAGAATAGTTTCGCACTAAGCCCTCGACATATTACCTTTAAAGACTAAGACACAAACAATGGAAGTCGCTGGATATTTCAATACAGAGTGACTAAATGAAATAAATTAAAAGGAATAAACTTTATTCATTTCAAGGAAGTGACTTTCAAATTCATTAATTCTTGTTTGACAGTAAGATAAATATACCCACTAAATATTTTAATCGGTCACGTTTTGTCTGTAATTGTTTAAAGATAAATTGCTTTTTGATGGTTTTCATGTTGGTATGGAAAACATGGAAAACATTGATGCTTAAAGTGTGTGAGGCCCAAATGTTGTGCATACCCAAGTGAAAACCATCAAATATTGATTCAATCAATAATTATATTTCACTCTCACAAATACAAAAGTTATTATAAGAATTTATGATATAATGTTTTTTTTCGAGTGGCTGTCGGAACAGCTACGTTGGCAACAAAGTGAATAATGGCACGCGTTTTTGCATCAAATCGTAGCAAACGTGATATTTAATGAATAATTGCAAGACAAAACGGTTACTTTAACCATTCTTTTCAAAAACCTCTATTGACATATAAAAGAAGCAAAATTAGCATACATTGTAAACAAACACGCATGATGGTCAATAAGAATTTAGGGGGAGTGCACATGTTAGATGGAAACGAACAGAAATCATTTTAACACGCAGAAACATTAGTTTAGAATCAGAAACTGCGGCTATGCCTAAAAGAGTGCTTTCCTGCCGTGCTCATTATCAATAAAGATGTGCCGGCTGATCTGGATCTACACTGGTCGCACATGCTTAAAAATACGTATATATCAAGGAAAGGGATAGTCTTACGTTTACAAAGCAAAATGTATAAGTATGAAATACTTTAAACGCATAGCGTTTGCATACTCATTCCGCGATAACCACTTCAGGCATTTAAAATTTAGAATATTCTATTCATTAACCTCGAGTTAAAACAAAACAAACAAAAAATACACAATTAATACTTTTTGAACTGGTAAACATTCGTTCTATGAAGTCACATATCACTGAAATGACATGTGATCATGACGTTATTATTTAATAATTTATGAATGTGCTGAAGCCCTCGGGCCATTATTCATATGACAGGGCCATTTTCGACCAGTTGCACTGCTTGCCTATGCAAAAGCCCAAAAACATAGTTACAAAAACATAGGATGCTAATAGCATTGCAAAGCAAAAAAGTCTGATACTCAATGATCTTACCGAGAAAAGAGCACTTGGGGTCCAATAAGCAAGAACACGATGCGAGGGATAAAAGAAAAAAAACGAGCTTCTAGGTTCCTTCAAGATTTCCCCGTTAACCTTCATAAACTCTTAAATCCATGCAACCAAAGTGGCAAGCATAATTATACTGTTACAGTAGATGAGTTAATCATAAAGCGTTCATAACAGATTTGTATCAACACCTGCTGATCAGGCTTCTAATAATGTAATAATCATTCTAGTGTGACGAATACAGCATATTTTTATTGAAACTGAAGATCTTTTTAGCACAAATGCTAATACACTAACTTGTTCATCTTAGAGTGTTATTGTTACTGTTCACACTCTTGAAATGACAAAATTTAGAATCAATGTTGAGCCAAAAAAAGACAAAGTACCTATCATGTATTGGTTGGTTACAGATGGTTCTTGTGATGAGGATAATTAATGGACATTACAAGACCTTATCAACATTTTCATTGGATAATATTTAGGTGAGATATCTGGCTGTTCTGCATCCTTTGTTGTTCATCTGTTATGAAAAAAAGTTATCCCTTTTTACCGAACATCAAGATGACATTTCTACAGCCTTTAACAAAACCTCAAGGTTCCTTGGTGATTTGTTGAATATAGACAATAACCATTCTCTAATTTTGG
The DNA here is from genome assembly GCA_038501625.1 of Corbicula japonica. Lineage (NCBI taxonomy): Eukaryota > Metazoa > Mollusca > Bivalvia > Venerida > Cyrenidae > Corbicula > Corbicula japonica. Next base: position 41,521 of record JAZAYU010001128.1, on the reverse strand, counting down.
TTAAAAATGTATCCTAATGAACTACAAATTAATAAAGCAAATATTTTAGATAAGCAAGCGAACTTTCTTGATCTTAATATTTCTATTGAAAAGTGATTCGTCACTACTAAATTATGTGATAATTTCATTATTAAACTTGTAATGTTTCCGTAGTGTAGACGGTAATGGTCCTCAACATAATTATTTTGGTCTATATCTCACAGTTGGTTCGCTTTTCTAGAGCACGTACAATGTTAAGAAATTCAACGAACGAGATCATTGCATAGCAGAAAAAAATTTTAAAATAGGGTTATCGGTACCACAAATTTAGGTAAACCTTTGGCAAGTTTTATCGCTGTCAGTGAATTGTAGTGTATTGGTATACAAGCCGAACTTAGTCTACCGATCTGAAGGTTTCTGGTTCGAGTCCTAGCAAAAATTACATTACGAAAACACACATTTTTTGAATTTATTTGTAAGATTTCATTTGAAATCGTTTTACCACATCAGGTTATAGAATACTTTTTAAAAAGTGTTGTTTCTACAATTATATTTGTGAAATTATGCAACCGTATAATCAATAAATGTATTATATTTAGCGCAAACACACGATAAATGCAGATATAAAATACTGCACAGGTAGTATACACAGACACAAACATAAGAGAATGGCAAAATTGCAATTAAATAAAAAACAGAAACATAAATTCGGATATATTACTGGTATGTTAAAAGAATAATGCGTACCTAACAGGTGCATATTCTGATGAAAATGCTGTGACAGACTGCACCCATTGAGATATCTTTTCTGAAATTGTAAAATTTCTAATTATATATAAATGTAATAATATGTACATATTCAGCACTATAATGTTATTAATTCAGTGAATTCCTGTTGGCCTTGTATTTGGGCAAAGTATATTCATATTGATACTCGGGCCAATACGACTACACGTTGCCAAATAAAATGGCTGATGCAAATTTAATTGATAATTAATTTTTTGTTAATTAACATAATACATGTAAAGCATGAAATGCATATGAAGACTAAGCTGGGCAAAAACGAGAATAGCTGGGTCAATATGATATAATTTATAACTAAAAATGATGCTATTAGGTATTATTTCTTTATCTATCAGGCAATAAATGTTGCAAAACGTTATTCATTGAGCGAGGCCTAAATGATAGCAATCCTTTTAATACAATGATTGTGCACATTCGTTAGCCATAAATAGTATCCATTTTTGCGATTTCACTAAAGTTCAATGAAATGTTGTTGTTTTTATAATTAAATGCAGTCATATACATTTACAAGCTTTGGATCCTGATTGTTTTAAATGAATTTCAATGAGAATAACCAGAAGTCGAGCACAGTTTGAATGTTTATATTTTCTAAACAAGACAAAGAGGATATTGATTTGTTTAAGTGAAATATCAATTTTATTTCACGAGTGAGCTCCAGAAACTGATATATGGCTTACCACGAGTGAAAATGCCATTTCCTGGTGTTCCCAAATGACAAAAAATCGATATTTAGCTGATACAAACAATTGTTATTTTTATTTTATGTTTACTTTACAAAGTGATCAATAAAGAACTGGATACACTGGTGTTCTTGTTTCCTGTGGAGAACCCCCCCAGAAAAAAACAACAAAAAAAAACAATAAAAACAATAGCCGCTTAACTTTCAATCATAAATGATTAAACAAGAGACTATAATTCTGAAATTCACATAAGACTTTTTTTAAACAGCTTATCTATCACTATTATCGAAAGAAACTGAATAACAACATCTTATTTTGTTTTAATGTATATCACTTTCAAACGAACCATCATGCCATCAATTGCATACCAAGAGAGAGGCCATTAGCTCAAAAAGTGATTCGGACTAATCAGTGAAAATATTATTGGTATTCCACAGTTTCAAAACAATGAAATAACATTTTTGTCGCTACAAGAACTATATAATTTAATGAAAAACATAAACAAATACTTGCTATGTTTTTTAAATACTTGTTTTGTAAGAAATATTTTACCGTATTTTACTTGCTGCTCTCATTCAAAATGGGTAATGCTTATTTATTAAAAACTTTGCAATCTTTGCATGAGACTCATTAAAATCAATAACTGGATGAAGTCTATATTTGCAATTGATGAAAAGGGAACTATTAAACCATCGATTACGACAAATAAAAAAAATATTGCAGGTCGTCTCCCTGGCCTAGTGGTTAAGGCATCCGCCTTGGGAGCGGGAGGTCGAAGGTTCGAATCCCACCAGGGGTTCGTTCTGATATGGCCGGTTGGTGAGCCGCCAGCTAGTTAAAGAATGGTTACCGTATGCCTACCTGCCTGGTGCCTGGCATAAAAAGGATAGGATTCGGGAGGTACAAGTGCAATAGAAAAAGGTGTCTTGTGAGTCAGAAATGGCTGGCCCTTTCAATAGGGTTGACACTATTATAAACAAACACTTTTTTTTACCTTTTATATACAGAAATGAAAACAAAAACCCACAAACTTATGCAAATAATCACTAACAACAATTTGACACTGTCAAAGATAACGTGGATTCAACGATACAAATTTATAATAAGCAGATTTAAACAAGAGACTTTATCTAATTCCCAATGCCGACATAAGAACAAACAATATATAATCGGAATTCTTATCGGATTTTAGACAATGTTAGGAAAAACGTAATTATTACACTCGGGTGTTTCCAAACTTATTTAATGAGAACAAGTTGTTCAATGGTTAAAATTAAATTAAAGTAAATTATAGTCAATGCAAACTGATGTAGCGATACGTCAATCCAAGCACATAAACATTATGGAAGGAAACGTCAGACATAGATTCTTTGTGAGCTAAATATATCCTATTATATTAACCACTAACCTTCGGTGTAGTTTGACGTGTAGTACACCAACCATCCAGGTCGGTGATTTTTCGAAAGGCTTCTGTTCAGCGGATGATCGGTTGATAGTTCACACTGAAGATTTTCTCGGTGAACATTCGCGGATACACATCCTGTCGTAGCCGAACATTTAGCCAAGCACTGCGATGCTGAAAGCTGTCCTTCTACGGACATTGGTGTCCCATATGTAGTATCCGTCGTATTTATTCGTTTCCATTTATTTGAATTTTCTTTACAGATTGCACAATGCAGTATCCACAGAGACTGGTAAACTGCCGCAAAGCAATTTCATAACTTTAATTTGCAACACAACTTTCGTATATATGTTTCAAGACAAATGCCTGTGGCACAAATGACAACCGTGATATTGTTCAGTAAATTAAATAATCTATAGAAAATAAGGCCAGCTAATCGAAATGAAAACAGGCATATTCTTATTAATAAATTAGCATTTCTCTTTTTAATACGTCCAATAAACGCGATCAACATTCTATGCAGGAGGAGTATCATATTCAAACACTGTTAGCTGGTGCCAGGACAATCATCGATGGTACCTGGTTTTCTGGGCGATTATGGAACGTTGGTGGTAACCAAGCTTACCTGGTTACGAATAACCAGGCTTACATGGTGACGTACCTGTTTTGCAGCATTTGACAGTTCTCCTTTTAATAAATTGTCACATATATATTTGTAAATATTCAGATATGACTGTTATAACATCTATGAAGTCCTAAAATGGAATAGTTTCGTGGGAAGATAAAACTAGCTTCTTAAAATGTATATGAATTAAGTTATATTGGGGTTCTTATTGACTCATTGTGATCTATATTTGACCGGAAGAGAAAGCCCTGCTTACCTTTGAAGTAGATCAAAACTCAATAAATTAACATTGCTTTAGTAATGTTGTTGTTTTTAATCGTTTTGTCAGTATAGCTCTGCGAATCTTTGGGCAGTAATATGCATATCCATTTCTTTCTATATGTATTAACAGGCTCAATCAAACCGAGCCTACAATATTTTCACATTTCATGTCGTGTTCGGTGGCTATCAAAGTTCACCTTTTATCTATGTCAATATCACAGTAGCGTTGTCTATGCTGTGTGGTGGCTGTAAAAGTCATCCCCGTAAAACTCAATCAGCGCCGTTAGATATAGATTTGGGTATCTCCAATCAACCAAGGATTCATTTCTTGCTTTTTAAATTTCACCTTGGACGTTGTCTGCGATATGCAGGATTTATATTTTCAGATACCCTGTCAACATGCTATAATTCTGTTTAGTTCCACCCATTGTTTTCTCTTTTAGGCTAAACTCAAGCTTTTTATCTGGGGACCATACGCCGCTGAGCATGAAATGGAATAGTTCTGAAAATTCAGCATGTTGAAGGTTCCGTTTTCACCCTCCTTAAATGTTATCGTTTAGAATGGATCAGAAATCTACTGTTTATTTTTTTAAATATTGAGTTGCTTTCATACGGGGATAGGCGGCATGGGCAGTACTATGCATATCCATTACTGTCCATGAACAGGCTCAATCAAACCGAGCCATAAATAGTTTCATATGTGTCGTGTTCAGTGACTTTCCAAGTTCACTTTTCATCTAGCCAAGTACTGTATATGTTATTAGATTTTCAATTTCGCACTTGTGTTAATATCATATCATATTGACGATTTAATTAAAAAAAACTAGTATCAGTCAACCGTAGGACAAAGTGGTGTACGTTTGTAAACGACAACATGTCTGAATAAATTATATGGGTTTAAAGAATTGGTGAAGTGATTCGTATCGCTACTTGCACTACTCATAACAGATAAACTATAAATAATAGCTTTCAGTTCAAAACCCCTCCGGTCGTTTCACTTCTAGCGAACCAAACGCCAAAAGGGATTCGTTTCGATTCCATTCCGTTTCTAAGTCGATACCACTAGATTTCGCTCATACTGGGATTGATTTACGGTCCGATTCCTCTCCGCTACCGATCTGATAGTCAGTTTCTTAATTTTGCGAACTGTAACATTCACACCATCAGGACATTTGTCAGAAATATCCTTGTTAAAATTCTATGAAAATAAACACATACAATGTAACGCTTGTTGTAAGCTACTAGTTCTTTTATCAGCGGGGTCGTATTGAACTGCAAATTAACACTCAACACTTAGTTAATTAAAACCTCTTTCAATTCAATATACAATTATTGCTTCAACGGGTTATTAGTTTTGCAAATGCCAATTCACTAGTGATTACGATATTTAAATTTTAAATTATTATTTTAGATTCAACCCTTTCAAGTTCGGGAACTTAACATTCAAAATACGAGAATTGTTTTATACGGATTATTGGTCACGCAATTTGGGTATAAAATGCATTTGCATTAAAACCACACATTTTATGTAAGTATACAGTCTATCCTTATTTAACAGTAATTTATTGAATATTGAATTTTCATCTAAAGTTAAGTCCTTGCTTGCACACGTATTTCATCGTATGCATAAGTTATAAAACCCATTGTTTAATTGTATTACCCGAGTGATCATGCAGGAAGGTTACCCAGCTTCATAATTATTATAGTGATTGAAATCATTCCTGTTTCCATTTGCAATTCAAATATTTAACCTAGCGGTATTCTGATAATGTAATGCAATAAAGTAGTGTTTTATATATCTTCATGGAGAGTTTGTAAATAGAGACTATTTATGTTTTAATGCACAACCATACAATAAATCAAGCGACTTGTCATCGAAATCAGCTTAAATGCTCTTAGTCTGTAATTTACAACAAAGGCATTAAAAGGTTTTAAGAGACATTGAATTTCAAAATACTGTACCAAAGTATATGGACTGGTAGAATATTTCCTCGTAACTAACTCAGACGTATACGTATTTCCTTATGCTAAACTTGCTTCGCTTTATGCCAGCCTAAACATGATAGAAATGTATTTTTGAAATTAATTAATGTTGACATTATCGAATCATGTTCAAAAATTAAAAAAAAACTCAAAAAAACTTAACACACCAGCATTGTGTATGTCATAGCATCTGAGTATATATACTGTACTCATACAGCACGGGACCGTTTAAAGAATGTTTAAAAATGTTGTAATATCAAATATTTTACAGTTATTTGACAAAAAGACCCACATCATTATTGTTTACAGTCAAATCTATATTTAGCAGTCACCCAAGGGAGTGACAAAAAGTGGCTGCTGAAGACGGGTGGCTGTTAAAGACAATAAAAACTTAGAACAAAATGTCAGTTTAGGCAATATTCAAACTGGCTGTTTAAGACAGGTGGTTGCTATTCGCAGGTGGCTGCTAAGGCAGGTTTCACTGTATATGATTATACCAGTGTTGGCATTTAACTTTGTTGTTTCTGTATATCAAAATTGCCTCTGAGGATTTAAACCAGATTCTAGGGTGAACCAACCTCACACATGCCCCTACAGGTTCTCAAGTTGTCTTGGTGAAAAAAAAATCAACGCACCCATTAGTTGACAATGTTGCATGCAAAAGCACACAAACATACAAACCATAAAAAGCTAAACACAATGTCAGGCTAAAAGGCGGATTCTTAATGATTTTACCGAGAAAATAGTCCTTGAGTCAAATCAGCAAAAACAAGATGACAGGGATAAACGAAGCAAATAGTGTTTCTTAGAGAAGATTATTTAACAAGATTTCCCCAAACCCTTCATAAACCCCTGCCACGGTATTGCAATCACAAATGTAAGCAAAATAATCAACTGCAGATGGGTAAATCACCGAGCCTGCAGAAGTTGTATCATGTTGGTAACCTTTTTTTGAATTTACAGATAGTTTTTACGAATAACGTGGACAAAATAATATTGCATTTTATTTCCTTAAGTTTATAAAATAAGTCTCTATAAAAAGTCTGTCTGTGAACGTCTTGTTGCAATAGCGATTTGAAACTGCATCTGTTTTTTTTTTTGCATTTAATCTTGGTTTTGGCAATGATACATGAAAACAAGGTTTCCTTAATGTGCGATACCGATAACCTTGTTTTAAAGATTTTCTGTTATGTAAAGATTACGTTTGTTAAAAGCTTTAACTCCATAACAAACTCTAAAAAAGCTGTGAGATATTAACTCCGTAAGGAACCCCAAGGGACATTCCCATCTAAAAACGGAAAAGTTAGCATATTCAAATAAAATAATATCTTTTACGAGGGTCATTCATAAAATTTCCGGACTCTGGTTGTAAAAATCTTATTATTGTTTATATTGCGTAGAAACTTGATCAATATGTGAAGAAAAGTATAACAAATTTAGTATATTTGTTATTTTTGTATATTTTCAACCCTACTCCATCCTGTCTGTTGCTATGGTTATCACACTAACGCGTCACGGAGCAGTTTGACGCAACGTAATTATAGCAAATGTTTCTTGTTATACCGACTTTATTAAAATCGTGAATATGCTTATTAGCGCGCTTAAAATCGGCATGACGTTACGTCATCTATCTGACGTCAATTATGCAAAGTTTAACGTTTCTATGATAAACAACCAGTTCAAACTTCATGATGAACGCCGACGGGTTGAATAGTGCTGCAACACACTTGACGCCAACGTCAAAATCCACGGAGCAACGAGCAATTATTAAACATTGCGTAAAAGTGAGGATGACGTCTACGGACACATTAAAGTTTTTGAAAAGTGACAAAACAGCAAAAGTAACTCGCACTATTGTTTTTGATTGGGACAAGCGATTCAGCGAAGGTGATGAAGACGTCAATGACCGGAAACGTTCGGGTCGTCCTTCTGTTAGCGGGAAAATAAACGATCGAATAAGAGACATTCTGAGAAGTGATCGGCGGAGAACAGTACAAGAAATAGCGGAAATGACTTATGTTAGCGTGGGCAAGGCTTACAATATTGTAACGAATGATCTTAACCAGCGAAAGGTGTGTGCACGATGGGTCCCGCGACTACTTAGCGACGAAGATAAACGACGACGAGTTGCGGCATCCGAAGCTTTTTTGAAACGTTTCGAGAGACAAAGACAACGCTTCTTAGACAGAATTATTACAGATTGTTCTTCTGTTAACTGTGTATTATCTAACAATAGAATTACAATTCAAAAAAGTATCTGCTTGTCTTAGCACTTGTAAATAGAAGGAAAAGGTATGTGCCTTCCGTCATTCAATTTAATTTGTGAATTGACTTCTTATTTATTTAATTTATTATTTATTTAAGACTTATAACTTCAAGTGGGAAATGATATGTTATCGATATGCTTTTGTTTCCAAGATGTCATTATAACCGTAAGAATAAATGTACATTGTCTTTGCCTACATAACATTTTTTAAGGTATGCAAACAACGATACCAGTATTCTTAATTGCATGCAAAGATGTATCATCATGTAATATCTGTATTATTCTGTGAGAGATTTTAATGAAGTTGCTTTTAAAGAATATGAAAACTTTGCATGTCCATATCATTAGTAGCAACATTCAGTAAACAGAATCTCCACTCATAGTAAAAAGATAGAGTGGAAAGAGGACTTGTGGTGCTATCATCAGTTTCGGAAACGAAACAACTATTAAGGTAAGACCTGTGTAATGAATACCTATATTCAGAAGAGTATCCAAGGGAGGAAACTATACTAGTAAATTAGCATAGATTTCTATCATGCAAGAGGACCAGGGTTCAAATCCCACTGGAAGCTATTTTTTTTGTAAGCCTAGAGCTTAAATAATTGGCATATTTCTTTTTTTCCTGTGTAATTCTGTCATTGAATATAAAATTCTCATGATTTAAACTAAAATAAGCAAAATAATCAAGATTAAAGGGGTTTTCGCTATCAGAATAGTGTTTATTCAAGTAATCAATTTGAAAATTTCTAAAACTGGACGGTAAACTTCTCTGAAATTTTGTTTAAATTTTGTTTAACGTATATAGTTAAAAATGGTAAAGTTTGGTATATTGCACCAATCAGGATTTTGCACAATTTTCATTAATTTAGTCTCGTGAAATATAAAAAATGCATTTTTAAAATTTATTTGGTCAAAAAATGTCATTTTAAGATAAATTCTGAATTTATATATTATATCTTTAATTGGTTTAGTAAACTATAACATATTTTGGATAAACTGTAAAAAAAATAGGGTTGAATTTATCAATAACAAAAAATTTTGTCACCGATTAAAGAAATTGGATACTTTCACGTTTTTTTCTCACTTTTTAAATAAAAAAACTAAAAATCTAAAAAACTACACGGTGAAAATCATTAAAATTTTGCATACAAGTCAGTGGTATGAAGCAGTTGATGAAAATATAATCAGATATTGGATTCTTAATAGTGCCTATTACACAGGTCTTACCTTAACGAAAATAATAGCCTGTTTGGTTGCCATACCGGGGCTATAATTGGCAAAACAAATTCAACTGGTTCAACCAGGGTCTAAGCTGCACCATCCTCACGCTTGCCCCAACAGGTTCTGATGTGAACAAACACGTTCAAAAACAAATTTGAATTGTTGTTATAAGCTTGAGTTTATATATCAGAGTATTATGTGAAGTGAGAAAATGGCATCAAACCGAGAATTCATATTTTTCTTTGGTGGTAAATGTTCTTCCTATTTGTTGTTACTGTATCCCATTTTTTTTGTTATAATAAATCATATTAAACAGCTTACCTCTGTTGTCGTTGTTACTTTGCTCTGTAGTTTTTCAATCCTTTCGTGAAATATTTCCAGTAATGTGCCTCTTTCTTTCCGATCGCGCACTGACGTTGATATGAATTATTTTTTTAAAACTGATAACGTCATCGGGCACCATAGAAAAAATATGTGTTTGTAGGTGGTCATCGATTAGAAATTAAATTTCTCACTTCACATAATACTCTGTTATATGAAATGTTTTGGACATAATTGCAATGTCTTAAAATTAAACAGTGGTTTAGCTGTAGCTGGTTATGTTATATTTTAGGTTAAAGTTCAATTTTTAAGACCAATTTCGTGCGCTAGATGAAATTAAAGCGATTATACATTTTGGTAATTGAAAATGAGAAACGAAAGGAAAAACGTATGTTCTCTAAAATTTAATTTGCAAAAGTAGGTGAACACATAGGATTTATAACCATAAACCTAACCCTTTTATGTTTAATAAAGACACAATTCTTAGCTGAAAACAATAACGAAGATTACACATTCAAGGGTCATATATGAAATAGAATCTAATATTTATTCATCACAGTGTCATCACTAGGCAAATCGGGCTTATTAGACAACAAAATTAAATTATTTACCCAAACCTTTCATTACCTAAACTCACAAACTGGCATTTTCGGAACAGATATCTATTGGGACTCAAAATCAGTTTCCGTAGGTTGACGCAATAACCGCTAGACCACGGAGGTTTTACATTGGCTATAGAAAAAAAGTGGCATAAAAAGTGGCATATGCACAACAAAGCCCCCCCCCCCCACACACACACACCAACACACACACAAGCATGCAAAAAGTAGACAAGAAAGGAGTGCACGGGCTCATCAAATTCGATTTCTAAAATGCACCACAAACAATTAACGAAAATGAAAACATTAAGGGCGACCGCCTGGGAAGCTTCAGTGGTAAATTGGCATTTTTTGCCGTGAGGAAAGAAACATGAATCTTCAGATAGTAAAGATACAACATGACTCAAAATGACGCATACTTGATCGTTTCTTCGAGAAATTAGAGCTGGCAAGAGATAAAAATCGCTCGACGGACTTTGAAGGTTCAGTCGAATCAGTTGAAAAATGGAAAGCGCTATCGAATCCATTAATGAGAAGAAAATTATTGAAAATTGAAAAATCTGAAGACAGACGAGTATTCCCTGAACATTAAGTTGAGATATAAGAGATCTAAACACATAGAAATAACACCATAACAATTACTTGCCAGCAGCACAAAAAAGCCTACAACTAATTCCAACTGTTACCTTCTAGCATATTATCCAAATGCTTCCCAATTAAGCAGGTTGCGAAAATTGTCTCCACCTACATTTAAACGAGATTTGCTACAGTGGCAGTCGTTTTGGGACTAGTTTTAGTCTACTATCCATCTAAATGTGAACTTGACGGACGTTCACAAATTCAGCTATCTTATTAATAAGAAAAGTTTAAAGGTCCAACCGCCATGACAGTTTCGGGATTTGCATCGATAAATGCGACCTACTAAGGGCCGTTAAATTATTGAAAGATAGATATGGACAGCAGCAAAGAATTAGTTATGCAATAATGCAAGCGTTGTTAAACTTGCCTTTTCCAACATCCACAATAATTACAAGTCCTAGACAGTTTCATGACCAAATGAAAACATATATTTTCGCACTCGATTCAATATGACAATGCCAAGATTTATTCGGAAATCTGCCCGTTCCAATCATTCTAGACAAATTACTAACAGACATACAAAAGAATCTTGCGAGTGAATACAAAAGTAGCTACTGACATGACGCACGATCAACAAAAAATCAATACTCTTGAATCTGGAATCTGGAACCCGAATGTAAGAACGTCAATGGAAGCCTGTCAACCTACTGCTATCTTTTACATCAAGGCATATAAAAGAAAACTAACTGCAAATTCTCATTCTAAGCCGAATGTAAAATGTGCGTTCTGTCAAAAGCTTCTCTACAGTAATGAATGCAGATTGTACCCGGATATGGATACGAGAATCAACAAGAATCATCATTCTTGTATTTGTTCTAAGAATTCAGAATTCCGTGTCGCATCTTTACAGGACATATATACCACGAATCTTCATACTAGAGAAGAGCGTCCCGACGTATTGCTAAAGACCGCCGTCAGCGAAGTAGGATACCACCTCTTTCCTTAAAATACTGACCCCCTTATAAAATGATCACCCCCATTTCTGTTATGCAAAAAATAAATTATAAAGCTTCGAATATCTGTTTTGCCAAATAAGCATCGGTTATATTTGCATTTGATGTGCAACTAAGTACATTAAATTAACATGACACAAACATATTCACTGAAGGCAATTTATTGTTGTTAAATGCTGGTTTCTGCATGACTGATGTTCAAACAATTTTGGATCTAAAATATCAATAAAATCATTTTCATGTAACGTGACACTAATGCTTGATCGATTCCTCCTGAAACCAGTGAAACTAGCTTTAAGAGTGTGCACAACCAGAACCTTTATAAATTCAGTTATATAACGATAACAACTGTTGACAGCAAACATTATTCCTACAAACTACTAAATATCCTACACATATATCCTAGTATGTCTAATATATCCTAATATCCTAGATTTGCGCAAATTTACGTCTGTGAAATTTTGTGCCAGCGAAATTAAATGACACAACAGTATTACTGTTATGGCATTAACTTAATACATTAATTTTGAAACTGGATAAATATTTTTAAACAACAGTACATGTTACCGAGAGTCGTTTTTTAGTGATCTATCACTTCAGTTCGGACGAAAAGTAACTGTGAGATAAGATCACTGAGAACCCGTCCTTTATCTTTGCAATGCTACTAGCTTCTTATGTTTTATATGTTTGTGTGCTTTTGCATGCAACATTGTTGAGCCGATGGGCTGGTTGGAGTTATTTCACCAAGACAAATTGTACTTGTCTTTTTATATACGAGAACCAGGGCAAGTGTGAGGTTGGTGCAACCTAGAACCTGGTTTAAACCCTCAGTGGCAATTTGTTTTGCCACTGACCGTTCCAAGGCGGTATCCCCAAAGGTTATCTTTTTCGTCATTTGTTAGTGGCGGGTGTCATATTTAAATTGACATACCTATAACAAACATGCTCTTTCTTTCTTTCTCTCTCTTTCTCTCTGTCTCTCTCTGTCTCTCTCTGTCTCTCTGTCTCTCTCTCTCTCTCTCTCTCTGTTCCTCTCTTTTATTTCGCTGCATGAGGAGGCTGTGTTTTGTGAGTGTGGCGATTCCTGATATGCATATATTACTTTTTTTCTCTCATTACCAATACCACGGGTTACATGTAACCTATATCTTAGTTAGAACCCTCTTTTTACAATTACTTTAATGTAGTCTGCAGATTATAAGAATAATACTTATACTAATATTTTGTTACGACTAAAACAGCTTGGAACGGATAAGAAATCATGGCCATCCCGGGTTATGGTCGTGCACAAAGTTTCGCCTATAGGCCAATGCCATTGAAAATCAACGTATACATGTGTAAGCTCCATTCAATGCATTGGCTCCAACCAAGCATGCTTTTAGGTCGCATGATGAGTTTTCCTTATATTTTTGCTAAACGTTCGAGCTTCAGCAAACGTTTGTGAGCCCCTAGGTGGGAAAGCACGCTATCAGCATTAAGGCGAAAACATGGCCATTGAAAACCAACGTATATTAGCTCCATTTAACTGCAGTGTCTCCAACCAAGCATGGTTTTCTGTCGCCAACCATCCAAGGAACAGTACTCGGCTCACTGCAAAACAGCTTTCTTTATATCTGGGCTCAAAATTCGAGATTCAGCAAAGTTATGTAATACATTTACGTAGCTAACATCCTTAAAACTCAATAAGCCTATAGGAGAAAACAAGCTTAAAATGCATATACTGGTCAAGAGATAACTTTATGCTGAAGGCGTAAATATCTCTCAAACTTGCAGGATTTGTGTACAAAGACCAGTCCAAGTTGTGCCCGAAATGTCAGGCTTCAAAGGTGTCGGGAACCATATGGGCCCTAAGGTGGGTAAGCCCCCTATCAGCCTAAGACGAAAAACAATGCAATTGAAAACCAACGTATATACGTTCCATTTAATTGCATTGACTCCACCAAAGCATGTTTTTATGTCGTCATCCATCCAAGAAACACGACCCGGGAGTCTTTTCGGCTCACTGCAATACAGTTTTCTTTATATTTTGGCTCAAATTTTGAGCGCCAGCAAAGGTCTGTAATACGTTTACGCAGCAACATCCTTAAATGCGTATATTGGGCCAGAGATAACTTTTTGCTCAAAGCTCGCATAAACATGTATCTCTTAAACTTGCAGGATTTGTGTTCAAGGACCAGTCGAATTCGTGCCCCAAATGTCAGATGTCAATGTGCCATGTTAGCCGAAAGATGGAAAAGATGGGAAAGCACTCTATATGCTCATTATCAAGAATAAGACAATTGAAAACCAACGTATATAAGCTTCATTTAATTGCATTGGCTTCAGCCAACATGTTTGTTTTACAAATTTATAAGTAGAAGAATGTACAAGAAAAAGAAACTCTTGAGTCATTCAAATATTTATCATAATCTAATCTATGATACAAATACACTTTATGTCTTCTATAAGTTCAACGAATTCCTATATGCTTACTTGACATTGTTGCGCTACATTATAAAGATGAATCTATTGCACATGTTTTGCCAATTCGTTGTGGATGTTGGGGGGTTGGGTTATTTCATCAAATTAACTTGACTTGTAAATGTGTGTACTATAGATGTCCATAGATGTCCACACTGCGGGTAGTATATAATATTAATTAAAATCCAAGTGGTACACAATGTACAGTTTCTGGTGTCAACATTATTTAGTTTAGTAAGAAGTTAAATATTCGGTTTGTTTTTTCTCTTTGTGTCTATAAACATATACCTCTCTCTGTTTAACTCACTCTTTCCGTATTTCTCACTTAGTCTGTCCGTTTACATTTTTAAATTTAACAGTTTTCTTAGAAGTTCATGCTTTTTTTAAAACAAAATATCATTGAATCAGAAATTTCGTGCATAAACGAACTTTCTTATGTTATAATTAAAATTGAGAAACATTAAAACACTTAACATGTAGTAAATCATAATCACAATATGCAAAAACTAAAACTAAAACTATAGAAAAAGACAGATATGCTTAAAAATGTTTCTCTTCTCGCAATATAATGAATTACGACAAAGGGCACTTTGGAAATGACCGAAACAACTTCTCGTTATTTTTATAGTTTCTATATAAATGGGCGGAACACAACACGCAATTCTAAAAAAAGATGAAATTTACATTGTAATGGTTATTATCAAATAAAGAGCACATATATTCTATTCAGAAAATAAAAGTATCCTGACACTTTATATTTTTAAACAACTATGAGATATAAAAACAAAATCTATATTTTACCCCCTTACAAACACTTAGGACTAAAACACTTCTTTCATGTCCCAGAAATTATTATTATCAAAATTTACAGAAAAAAAACATTCAATTTTTATTTCCTCAACAATAAACATCTTGGTAATCTGATTTCGGGAAAAATTTCAATATGCAGTGTCGGGTTTCTTTTTAATATTCAACAGAGATTATCAAAACAATCATAATTATGATGATATCGTATTTATAAGCATAAACACTAGTTTCAAAAGTTTTATAGCAATGCAAAGAACAACCTACTGGAAATGATGAACTTATAAATTGATGTTAGAAGTCAATAATTAAAAGTAAAAACGTTATCGATAACATAAAAATCATATGACGGACAAGTATATTTTCAATGTGATTAATCAGCAAAAAGTTGCACATTAAAATCTGATTACATTATACTCCATTTGTGTTTGTGACTACTGTAATAAACATTATATATACCTTTTTGGATTTAAGTTCAGGTCTTGCTCGTTTTTATAAACATACCATTATTCGTCTGTTTTTTTACTCGTGAAGAATAAGAAATATGCGTTTTTTGAAACAATAAAGTGTAGTCATTATTGAATATAAGCACAATCATCGTGTCTACATCGTGTAGCAAATATGAAACAAACTTAAAGTGAAGTAATTGGTTCAATTGCATGGCTGGTTGGTTGCTAAACTCATTGCCCGCTTGGCAATTTGTTACATAATTCCAATTAATTATTTATATGTATCTTCCTAATATTCATAGCACAACAATAGCCATACCAAACATTTTTCACCTAGCTCTGAGTTGTCTGATACATATGGAATATTATATTATTATGCATTCTGTAGGTAGTGATTTTTCGAGTAAGGTATGTAAACAATATCACACGAGACCGAAGGTCGAGCGTGATGTGGTTTACATACGCAACGAGAAGTAATACCAACCTACAGAATGCATACTGTCATAATGTTCCTTTTATTATATACCCTTCTCGCTCAAAACAAAATTTAAATAAACTAAACAACAATTTAAGTCAATAATATGGTTTACATAATAGCAGAAATAAAACTTGTAAAAGCGTAAGAAAATGAATGGCTTAGAAAATTTATGAATGGCGTAAACTATCGTAACGGTTGCGGATTAACGTCGCACTATGCAAAAATCATTCATGGGTTTATAATATAACCAGCTACCGATGTTTTTTAGGTTTTTATGTTTTTTTATGTTTTTTAGGGTCGTGTACAGTTATTTTTTGTATATTTACCGGTAAAAAGGAAGTTATCGTAACATCTCCATCAACAATATACCGTTCCATATACTTTTGCACAAAAAAATCTTTTAAATGTAGTATTTTGCATATGTTTCGACACGTTAAAACAGTACAGAAAAAATAACTAGATCTAAAATGTTCCTAGAATTCCTTTTACATAAATTCACAGAAACTAAACAACACAAAACAGAATTTAAATGCCCACATTTTTTTTCATTGTAATACGATGCTGACCGACATATGTTATGTCCTCTCGACTGACATATGTAAACGATGTCAGTGAGATATTTGTAAATGTGTGTTTGACCATGAATGTCCTGGTCGCGTAAATGCGTGACAGACGTTGATTTCTATCTGTAATTTAGTGTTCGTTAAAAACGGACACAAAGTGTTGTTGTCAGGATCATTATACTCATGTGAGCATTAAAAATTATAATGTTTTTGTTGTTAAGATTTTGTGTTAATTTATGTTTATAGAAATTCATTATTTTTAGGTCTTGCTATCTTTCTTTAAAATAACTACTTTATTTTTTCTTAACCTTTTATCTGTTAAATACATATAACGGTTAATTGTGCAAAATGTTATTACATTTTGCATTTTGCCGTAAGAGAGATAGTGATGTTTTAATTGTTTTCGATGACATATTATCCTTTTTAACATCGATGTTTCAAGTGTGATAATTAAGTGTGTTACTTATTTCGTTTTAATAAAATCAAACGCTGAAACATCCGCATTTATAATTCAAATAAATATCTATTAGTAGAAGAAAAAAATATGACCTATTATTAATAAATAAAATTACACCTTTATTGTACTTTATATTTTTACTTTATTTGTTTTACTTAAGGTAGTGATAATGTTAAAACCAAGCAGTCTTTTATTAAATTAAACTTGTTTTATTTCTTTTATGATTTCACGAACATGGTGAAACCAATGGCTTAAATGAACGGCACAATTACCGAAACAAGATGATTGATTTAATTATTATTCATGATAGATGTCATCATGTTAAATCTGTTAAAACTTGCACTTGTCCGACAGGAGATGGAATTGTCGGAAATAGTTTAAGATATGTTTATTCAAGTACAGAAAACTCCAACGTCTTCGTGGCGCCCACAATTGTGACGTCCCCAACCGATATGCCGGCAGTACAATAAACTGGATTCACGACCGGAACACCCTAGATATATTGGTCCGGATCTGTCAACAACTGCGCTATGGTCTAGTTTTGTCGAGTTACTAAAATGTATTCATCAGAGTTAATAGTAGTTACTTGTTATAAAAAAAGTAATTTAATTAATCCGAACATTAAACAAGTAGAAAATAACTCTAGAACTAAATGTGTTCGTTAGAAATTCAAATTATCTAAACACATATTATTTCACAAACCAAACACAGAAAAGCAATTAAATAAAGATGATAAAATTTCAATGTATTGAAATATCAACACTTTAAATAAAGAACCTACATCGTATACCTTCAGCGAAAAGAAATTGACAAATAATTTTGTGATAGTAATCACGTTACATTTTCAATCAGTGTAAATAATTTTAACATCTGTTGTAGAAAAAGATGAACTAAGCAATGATTATTGATTTGTAGAATTTCATTTTGAACTAGCTATAAGCTACACAGACATATATAATCAATGAATACATTTCTTTTCTAAAACTAATCATCAAGATGAGATACATGTAAAGAATGTGCAATACAAAGATAATGTATATTATACAATATTGTACATTACAATATAATTATGATTCTCATATTTTACCCTGTATACAGTATACCGTATAGCATCTTGCACACGACTTTTGTATCGATATCATCAAATTTGTCATCACAAACCGTCCCCCAGTTGAAGTTGTCTAACGAAACCTCAACCCTTCCGTTTAATGAAAGTGTTCCACCAGCCAGGCGAGCATACAAACCTGAAATGTTAAAACTCAAATGACAAATGCATATGTGTGCTGGTTTTTTTAGTTCTTTTTAAATTCCCATGGGAACGACCTCTGAGATTTGTCTAGTCTGAGACACGTTTTTCGTATATCAGTAGTATACGCACTCTTTAAATATTACCACAATGCTGTAGGTCTTTTACAAACGATTGGACATCGGGATTTTCCAATTGCAAGAGAGCTGTAAATGCTATATTTTTTTCAACGTGCGAAATCGGGTAGAATTGCTACCTGTATATTATAAGTATCATTCACGTGTGTTGGGTGAAGATCGCGTGATCCGGCCCGAGTGAAATATGCACAAGAGCTGTAATGAGGCCCTGCCGAGTTACCGCTTAAATGCATATTTCACGAGGGCCGGATCACGCGATCTTTACCCAACATAAGTGAATGATACTTTTTCTGGCATACCGTATCTATGTTCCGCATTTTGGGGTATTTTCCTGTAAATTTTTATTTGCACTACTTTTTTATAGTAGCGGACATACGAGACATTCCATCGTTCATTCATTCGTCATATAAGGCGCGTGACTTATTCTACATGGGGGGTGTAGATTCGAAATTTCCTACACGGGTGAAAACACCGGATGTCCTAATCTGGTATGCAAAAATGATCCACTCAATCCCAAAACCTTCTTTCTCGAGTGAAATTTTCGAGCACATGCTTTGAATGCATTAAGTATTAGGCTTATTCTCTCAAGATGCATATTAACTTACTCCGTACTTCATGTAAATGTAAATATGTTACTACGCCTAAACTTCTTACAAAACCATATAAGGGAGGAACTGCACATGTATGAAGGTTGCAGGTATCTTTATCTTCAAAGTCCCCTTGGCACATGTGGCCGCCCTGTGACGGAACAGGATTTGTACAGTTTCGCGTTCTAGTTTTGGTACAGCTTGACGAACACGTTGTCCAACTCGTCCACAATGACCAGCCACCATGTTCAGGCTTCCTAGTGAAATCTTTAAAACTGAAAAAATATAATTTCAGAGCAAGTTTTGTTTTTAGGATACTGTGAATAATCAGACAGTATGAGATAATATCAAACATGCCTATATCTGATACCGCTGGTTGTAGAGTGTGGATTTCCATATACAAATTTACTTTTTTTTGGTAAATACATATATTGTTTACAATGAGAATTCCGACAAAAAAAGCCTTTATTTACTTGTTATTTAAAAATATTTTACACTAAAAGGCCTTTATTTTCATAAATTAGAGCTTTATAAAACCCTTTATTGTTGTTAGGCGTGCTAGGATTTGATCTAACAAGACAATTAATATGATAATTTTTGCCTAATGCAGACACCACTCAAGGCTGTGCGTAATTAAGATGGTAGAGGGAGGCCACAAAGACTTTGGGGCAGCTCGCCAGCTGGAGGAGTACGCCCGCTGTTCATCCAGTGCCCTGCCAATCCTTCTGCAGGCTGTGAACACCTTAAAACTGGAGGATGTCGATGACGTTACAGAATATTTGCAAGAAAACCTGGCTGCAGACATTAGAATTTTAGAAGGTGTTGCTCTGCCATTAGCTGTTGCAAACAAGGTAAGCTCATGAACAAAATTAATTTTGACATTATAAAATCTGAAAACTATACATATTAACTTTATTGCTTTGGTGAGAGCATAAGAATTGGTATGAGTTATGTTCAAATGAAGGCCCTACTAACCGTCTATTTCGTTTAGGATATTGAAATATGCGTATATCCTATCTTTGTAAAGTCACTAACAAATTGGGGAATGAAAAACCAAGTATAGCTGACATTTTACACATGATAATTAATCGGTATGTACAATAATGTATATACTTTGTTCATGGAGGTCACCTGCAAACCTGTAAGATCCTTCAAAATATTGCAAATAAAAGTGCATGAAGTCAACAATTTCACACACATGATAAATGGGCATGAAGTATTATCAAATGGTAAGTGATGAAGTATTGTTCCTAGGGGTTATCATTTTATATTTTCCTTATTAGGTCTTGGAAGCTGCTGATCGGCTCGAATACAGAGAGGACATGCAGACCTATATGAACAACGTGTTACTGCCATATCTAAACAAAAATCAACCCTCAAACATGAGTATTAATGATGTCATGGAAAAGGCATTGAAATATCCAGAGGAGGTATGAGTTTTTTGCAAGGTCATTGGTTTAAATGGTCATTGGTCTTTCTTCTATGCAATACATTTAGTGGCTGGAAAGCCTGACTGCAGGATGTTATAACAAACAAAATAACATAAGGTTGGGAGTGTATGTAAGCTACTGCCAGGAAAATATGGCACACTTTAAGGCTCAAAAGTTATTTAATTCTAATGCAACTATATGTCATTTTCACCTACATATGATGAATACATTTGCAGTTGCATACGTGTGCACAAATGTTTAATTATCATAGAGTGTACCCACAAAATTTGCGATGCATCTTAAAAATGATACATTCAACATGTACAATTTATACATTTATATCATAATTTAGTGGTGCAATGGTATTTTACATCTTTACAAATGCACCTTTATTATCCTTTTTATCTTTATAATCGCCCTTCCTTGCGCTATTGAATGAAAGCTAAACAGTTGTATATAGGTATAGCAGAAATTCACCACCTGTGAATAATAGAATAATGCAGAAACATGACTGTCAGTTGAGCTCTGTATGAATTCACTCACAGTTGGGGACTTAATAACTAAAGCAAACTAATGAGATACAACATATGTTTTAAGGAATGTGTTTCATTTTTTCTTCCAGCTCAGAGCTGCAAGTGAATTGAAGGGAGAATCATTGAGAATGATCAAGTCTTTCTTGACGGATTGTGTGAAAGCAGACGAGCAGTTCTTTAACAAAGTGAAAGCAGCTGGAGGTGAAAGCTCAAAAGTTGCCAGGATAGCCGGGACCTGCACCCGTGTAACCGTACTGCCAACTGGATTACTAAGTGAAAGCGTTCACCTTCGGGTAGTGAATGGTGAGTAAAGCAATCTTTGCCAATAAATAATTTAAACAGGTTTCACACATTTAACACTAACCAAAAATGGTTTCAAACAACTAGTGTTTTTGTGTCACCCTTTTAAAGAAAAGGCAATACATAGGGATCACTTTTGTCCGTCCGTCACGAAAACTTAACGTTGGCTATAACTTTGATCTTTCTCAATATTTCTTCATGAACTTTCATATTATATTGCTTATGACAACCCGCTGGTGATGATGCCAAATTCTTTTGGTCAAGGTCACATTTGATGGAGTTATGCCCCTTTTTGTACTTAAATTTTGACACGAAAACTTAACGTTGGCTATAACTTTGCCCTTTCTCAATATTTTTTCATGGAACTTTCAAATTATATTGCTTATGACAACCCGCTGGTGATGATGCCAAATTCTTTAGATCAAAGTCACATTTGATGGAGTTATGCCCCTTTTTGTACTTGCATTTTTATTTCGACATAGTAACAGAGGGCAACACAAGTGTTCAACTGAACACCCATCTAGACCTTGACTTTTTGCAGGAGCATATGTAATTTACCACAATAACAATTATACTAGGTATTTTTGTAAGCTGTTTGACTAAAATTAAAGGTTTTCTAAAAAAGTTTATTTTATGTTGGACTTAATGACATTTTATTATTTTAGTTCTAAGAGGTGAAGCAGCAGAGACTATAGTGGTAGCAGGAACAAGAAGAGTGGAAGCGGGAACAAGAAGAGAGGAAGCGGGAACAAGAAGAAAGGAAGCGGGAACAAGAAGAGAAGAAGCGGGAACAAGAAGAGAGGAAGCGGGAACAAGAAGAGAGGAAGCGGGAACAAGAAGAGAAGAAGCGGGAACAAGAAGAGAGGAAGCGGGAACAAGAAGAGAAGAAGCGGGAACAAGAGTAGAGGCAGTAGAAAAGCTGCAAGAAGCAAGAAGAGAAGCGACCAGAAGCAAAAGGAGGATGGAAAAAGATGACATAGATCTTCAAAGAATGGAGACAAATGAAGAGGAAAGTGGAGAAGAAACTAATGTAACACGACCAAATATCAAAAAACATCGAAGTCTAAAGACACCAAGACAGTTGAGGAAAAGAACAAAGAAGTGACTGTGAAACATGAAAAACAAGGAATTTAGTGATGAAATATTTAGTTATTCAGTTATTTGAAACAACTTATTTCATATAACATGTTTAATGTATATAATGTTGAAAGCTTAGATTTGTTGAGAAGAAAAACAAAGAAGTGACTGAAACATGAAAAAAACAAGGAATTTAGCGATAATATTTTAAGTTATTTCATATTACATGTTTATTTGATATAATGTTGAAAGCTTTGATTTTGTATCTTAAGCTTTTCAAAAGAGGGAAAAAACAATTAACATCAAATTTCTCAAGACAGATCTTGGGTATATTAGTAACATTTATTTTTAACTCTAGTGAAAATGAAATAAGCACATCAGTTTATATACAGAGGTTTTAATTTTACATTTATCTTTGCTTTCCTAATAATATTGATGAGATTTTGTCACCTAAAAGTCTCAAACTGATTCTTGGACTGTCAAATTTATAAGTTAATCCAACTATTAATATGCCACAACCATGTATTTGCATTCACTATCATCATTATTGTAATGTTGTTTTGTTATTTTCATTCTCAGAATATGTGAGGGATATTCCATTTAAACATATATCCCACCCCAGGAAGGCACTTTCAAATTGGACCCTCACCCTTTAGAAGTTCATTTGACAAAAAAAAAGATTCCCATATGTAAGCATTATTCTGCTTTTTTGGACCACCTACAGAAGTGTTTTTACTGTGATGTTAGCAAATGGACATGTTAATCATGCCATTTATACTTCTGTGATTGTGCCATGTACTAGTTTGTATAGATACACTGTTTCACTTTCATTTCAATAGTTAAAACGAAATGGATCCCACTCACCCCAATCTCTTTAGAAGTGAAAAAGCCTTTTCCCCTACCCCTATTAGAAGAATAATACATATAGGGATAACCCCATAGAGAATTTCTTTATTTTGCCTTCCTGGGGTGGGGTTATGTTCAAATGGAATAGCCCTGAGTTAATGGAAACATAAACAAAAAGGTTTATTAAAAACAAAATAAATTTAGATCATTCCGTAAAATGTACTCATTCCAATTATAGATTTTGTATTAACACTTTCCTTCATATATACACCCTCATGGCCTGGGTGAACAGAGTATATCCAGATACAAAGACACACACCTGTCATCTGATAAGGATCTGCACTGTTCGCTATTTGATTCATTAGGTTATACTGACTCAAACAAAGCGAAACATAGCAGGTCCTGATCAGTTTGAACTGATGTGCCTGCTAATCTGGATCTACACTGGTGGCACACCCATAAAAAGGCGTATATATGGTGGAAAGTGTTAATTCATGATATTTTTGTTAAAAATGTTTTCCATCATTTAAATATTTAGTATATTTAATGTTTATTGATGTTGATGTTATAAATTTGATTAATAAATAAAGTTTGATTTATTGCATTTGTGCTCTGTTTGAAAATATGTAAGACTACCCTCCTCCCATTGTGATGAAAGCAGCTTGTAAACTGGTTATAAAATGCACTTGCAGTGAAGTAAGACCATCTAGATATCAAACAACGGTAGTTACATTCCACAAAGGTACAACTTTGTAACGTTGCCGTACAATCCCCCGTGTAAGACCACTCCAAAATTAAGACTACGTCAATAGTAAGACCACAATTCCATTTTAAGACACAATTCACGATTTTGCACCATTTCCTTACCCCGAATTAGAGACCACCACACAATAAAGGCCACTTTAGCCCAGTCTCTAAGATGGTCCTTGTGGCGGGGTTTCAGTGTAATACGTTTCATTATGGATTGCAAATGCATCAAGCGACAGCTTAGAAAGGAAACAAATTACTAACAGAATGGTGAGCGTTGTTGTATATTATTTTACTGGCTTAAAATAACCTCAGTCATCGTGAAAGGTATGGCGTTTGAGATGCTGCAATATTGCATATTGTTTGCAAAATCTTCCATCTTTGAGACGAAAGATTGTTTTCAATTAAAAAGCAAACACTAACTGGGAAATGCAATGTTAGAAATATTATGCATGCGACAGTAACATTGATAAATGACAAGAAAAGGTTCCCGGTTACCGTTGTTAGGAAAAAAATAAGTGTAATATTAGAGAAAGGCATATGTTGCTGAATTACAGTATTAAGACATATGATTCGTGCATTACAGTATTAGACATATGTTCATGCATCACAGTATTAAGACATGTTCATGCATTACAGTATTCAGACATATGTTAATGCATTAGATTATTAAGACATATGCTTCATTCATTACAGGATTAAGACATGTTCATGCATAACAGTATTAAGACATGTTCATGCATTACAGTATTAAGACATATTTTAATGCATTACAGTATTAAGACATGCTTCATGCATTACAGAATTAAGACGTGTTTAACAAGGAAGTGTAACAATGGCGATACATATAAGTTACACGGGTTACAGTGTCAAAAATACGTGCCTGCATTTTAAAATTTAATGTTACACATGTTACAGTAACATTTCAGAAAATGACTGTGAAAAGTTAATAGCGTAAGAAAATATACTCAGCAAAAATAGAAAGTACCCACTTTTTATGCTTATATTCTCATTCACATGTTTTCATTTAATTACGAACACCTCAAAAGGTGTTTTATTAATTAATCTCAGTTGTTTTTAAGTTTAATTGTTCGTGAACATAATCTTCCACACCTAAACCTGAGCAAATGCCCATCAGATAACAATGAATGATGGATTAAACACCCCTATATATTCAATTCAAAGGGAGGTAATAGGAAATGTTTGGGATTTCTAGCGTTTTTTTATAGAGGACGAGTTGTTATATTAATGATTTTTTGTGATTTTATTGACATGAAGAACTGGAAAAATTGATTTAATTCCAACAAATGTGAATATTGTTTAGAATCACTTACTTCTTCCTAAAACCCCAATAATAGCAAAGGGAAAGATAACTTAGTCGTGACTGCAGATTTTTAAGAACATTTTATTTCTTTGTAATGATTACAGCAATGCAGATCTGTTCAAAGAAGATATTTTCTATTTTATTTTTTCTAGTTTTACAAAATCACAGGTAGAAAAGTGGGTACTTTTTATTTTTGCTGAGTATAGTAAGAAGTAAGTGTTACATTAGCGATAGATAGATGTTACACGGGTTACAGTGTCAAAAATACGTGCCCGAAGTAGTAAAGTGCGATGTTACAAATGTTACGCATGTTACAGTAACATTTCAGAAAATGACTGTGAAAAGTAAGTAGCTGATGTAAATAGTAACAAGGAAGTGTAACATTGGCGATACATAGATGTTACACGGGTTACAGTGTAAAAAATACGTGCCCGAATTTGTAAAGTGCGATGTTACCAATGTTACGCATGTTACAGTAACATTTCAGAAAATGACTGTGAAAAGTGAATAGCTTATGCGAATAGTAACAAAGAAGTGTAACAATGGCGATACGTAGATGTTACATGGCGAGGGCTCAGCGCGAAACTATCGTATCTGCATTTTGTAAAATTGTTCAGGAGAAAGAAAAAACTGTTTTATTTAAATGTAAAATATTTCATTTTTTTTGAAAATCTGTAATTGAGCATCAAGAACCAATCTGATCACAAGACTGATTCTTAAAATACAATTAAAAACTTTGTTCTCATTAAATTTGAAAATATGTCAGATACAATAGTTTCACGCTGAAATTGCCATAAATTGAACAAAAACCTCAGCGTGAAACTATTGTATCTGCAATTATTTTTTTTTCTTTTTACAAATAAAGATCATTTTCTGAATATATTTAGAATGTATTTATTGTTTTTGTTAAAAGTAGATAAATATTTGCTATTTATTTTGTCATAAATTTATCTTTTATTGTGCTCAGCGCGAAACTATCGTATCTGCCTATTTTTTTCCAAATGTTAATTTCATTATTGATTTCACTCCCAATCAATATTTCATGGCAGAATTCAAATATTAATGTTGTTATTGCTTGTTTTTTGTCAATCTTAAGAGATAAATCATGAATAGACTTTGAGACAGAATTAATGTTTTAAATTATTTGAAGCCCACAATGTATTTGCTCACTAACTTAAAGACAATTGCTACAGGTTAAAAAAAAGTTTTAACTTTTTATATTTAAATGAAACTTCAGCATATTGTGAGATACATATAAAAACTATAAGAATCTTTTTTTTCATCAATTGAAAAGAATACTATGATTTTCAAATCTGAGTTGAGCCTGTTCTGGGCACACCTTTTTTATTAAAAAACAACAACTAAATAACACTTACATAATCTGAAAATCCCTTGTTATCATTAAAACAGCTTTGCAACTTAACCATAAACCATTCATTTATTTGTTATCATCAGGTCGGTTTATTAAAATTATAAAACCATGTTTTCTTCAGTAAATAAATGACTATAAGGCTTTAATTTTTACAAGTTGAAACATTTATCTGGTTTGCAAAATAGTTTTTGATATGTTTTAAACAACAAGTACTGTAACAGTTTTCAAACGGGCATGGTAATATATGCTTTGCTGATCTATTTTAAAATAATGTTAAATGAGTATCTGAGTAACTTTTAGACAAATTCTATTGTTCAAAAAGACGGATTTCTTAAATTTCATGTAGAAATGCACTTATTTAAAACAACAACAACAACATTCCTTTACCCTGAAACATTTCTTGAAGTGAAAACAGATTGTTTTGCAAAAATTTTCTGAATTTACAAATCATGTTGTACTTAATTTAATGTATACAAAATACAGTGTTAACTTAAGATTAATTGTGACTTTAATGAGGTTCCTTTTTAACCGGGTGTTCCTACTCCATGCAGTGAATGTCTCAACTTAATAGCTCAATAAAATTTTAACAATCTCGGTTATATGCCTTTTTTGTTTCATTTTTTTTAATATACAAGAAAATATCCTTCAATGCTGAACAAATCAAAGTCTATTGGTATAAAAAAAGACAAAACTGTAGCAATCATATTTAAATTGGTAAACATAATTAACAATTGGCAAACAGTGTTGATCCAGATCAGCCTTCCCATCCATGCAGGATCATCACTTAGGCTTGTCACTTTTTGATTCATTTTAGTGTTTTGGACCAAGAAAATACCAGTATAGAATAATTATGTTTTAAAAGTTCAGTGTTGAATATTGTGATTGTTAAATAAAATTGTTTCTACATAGTTGCAAAGTAAAAAACTTGTTGCTAAATAAATAACTGCCATTTAACCATGAACTTCATGAATCCCATTGCAGTCCAATCGGGATCTATACTGGTAGTTTCTTATACAACACAATATAATTAATAAAAAAACAATAAGCTTAAGTCTATATCTTAATCTAACTGCATGGATGTGATGGCTGATCTGGATCTACACTGGTTGTTAATAGTCTATTATGTTCACTGATTTCAGTCAAGTTAGTGTGCAGATACGATAGTTTCACGCTGAGCACAATAAAAGATGAACTTGTAACAAAATTAATAGCTAATATTCCTCTACCTTTACCAAAAACCATACATACATTCCAAATATATTCAAAATATCTCCATAAAATGATCATTCTGTGTGTAAAGAAAAAAAATAATTGCAGATACGATAGTTTCGCGCTGAGCAAAAACCCCTATCGCAGATACGATATTTTTCACTTTTTTAAATTTTGAAAAGAAGATAATAGATTTAATCTATACTTTTTTGTCAGATTATGGGGACTATTAAAACAAGTCAAAATATGAAATAAAACCATTTTTGATAAAAAGTGCAGATACGATAGTTTCGCGCTGAGCCCTCGATATATCGATGCACCCTGCGAGACAAAGATCATTGAAAATAAAGTAGAAAATAGCAATATCTTCATTGCCCCTATCAATCTGATATTTATTTGTCATTTCTTTATACAATTGTTAAATTAAAACAACCGATTATCATATGTTTATTTGCTTACTTTTTTCTAGAACAAAACAAGAACACACCATTTCGCAAAATAATCAATCGCTTTGCCTCTACCAACCAATCTCGAGTGCTAAGGAAAAATACTAAAACATCCACCAGAAATTACTGGTAATTTTGTTTTTTCTTGAGTGAGTTACCAATGACAGGCAATAAAACAAACACAGTGAGGTGAGCCAACCAAGCAAATAATGAATGATTTCTTATGAACAGTTGTTCATGGCGGTTGGAGTATGTGGGAACCCTGGGGACAGTGTTCCGCAACATGTGGGACTGGAATGGATCAACGTATAAGAGCATGCTCTAATCCGACACCCAGCAACGGAGGGAACTTTTGTTTTGGAGAATCGTCAGAGTACAGACTTTGCAACACAGCGAACTGTGCAGGTCATGTTATGTTTTTAATATTATTATACATCATAGAAAGTCGGGCAGGTGGAAAAGAATGCAGAGAGACAAACATATAAGATAGAGATATAAACATGTATTTACACAACATTTTCTTTTCACAGAGGCTGTCCCTAATATGTTTATGTTAAAATTTCTTTGTTCGATTATTTTAGTAAACAAGTTATATCGATTAATCAAACTCGTTGCAACACGGCACAAAAAACATGCTCGAAAGCCTTCTTCTTACTTGCAAACCATCTGTTGCTCAAATTCTTTAATAATTTTATTTTCATTACAAACAAACAACAACTTACTGAAAATATACGGCAGATCATAGCCTAAGATCTTAACCTTCCATTTCATCCGAAATCGATCGGTTCTGGTTTGTAGTCGTTGATACTACAGTGCTTCGAATCAAATTATGCAATACCGTTAAATTTTAAATTTTAAAGATTTTTTTACACAACAAGATGACTGTTGTTGTTGATGATGCCACCGTTGTTATTTTTGTTTTTATTGTCGTCGAAAGCATTCGTCTGAAAGCAAGAAAAAACACACACACACTATGCATACTGTTTCTATTAAATGTCAATAGTCAATAAAATAAATAGTTAAGGCGATATTTAATACTGCTATGAGGAAGAAACATTGTTATTGCCTAGTATATTAAATTTCAAAAAAATGATATGCTAGGATATTGAATTTATTTTAATGAGTTCACTTTAATCTTAATCAAAACAAAAAAAAGGTTGATGCGACGGTGTGTTTAAGTTCTTCTGAAGGTGATCAGAGAGGATGTAAAAAAATGATACCAGGTGCTAACCCGTGAGTTGTATGACAGGCTACGCATCATTACAAATGTATCTGTTGACATCCGTTACATCACGACCCATGTGATAGTTTTTGTTATCGGTACAGATAAAATGTATGCACCGATGAGAAGTGTCTTGTTCTTTATACAGTAAACTCGTCAAAATATTATACCTCTATTGCTAATTTTACTAACTTTTTAGAGGTTTAACGTTTACAACAGTATCACTACATGGAGTTAAGTCGGTTTAACCGTGGCAAACATATTTTAATTTTCTATCTGGGTCAAGCTATAAATTTCAGAAGGTATTATTTATGCAATTTTTACGATGACATTTTACTACACACTTATCAAATGCCAGTGCGATAGTGACGTGACGATATAAATTTAGCGACGATGCGACCTTAGTACGCAAAGGAGAGATATTGGAGTAGATTGCATTGATTCAGTTTCAGGACACTGACATAGGCCGATCAACAGCACAGGAGGTATTACAGGAGAAAAGGGAAATAGAAAACAATCAGGAATACCTCACATGATCGCCTAGATTATCGAATCTCTAATTTCTTTTCTACTCGTCGCACATATTTTTTGCTAGTAGCATCAATAATCAAAGCACTGAAAGTACTGATGGGTGGCGTTTTAGAGTGATTGTCATGTAACATCATCTATAGATTGTGTGAAGTTTCCTATTGGAGGAGTAGGAAGGAACTATCGTATGGCAGAGCAAAAGTTTGCATGCCCGGCTTCTGCTTAATCAAGTTTTTTTTTACCACGGATTTTCGGGCGGATGCTTATATCCAAGACTGAAGTCATTTTGTGCCAGGAAAAATATATAATAAGTCAACCTTTGATGTGAAACTTTAAATTGACAATAAAGAAGTGAACACACATGGACAAATAAAAATACTTTAAAAAATGAAATATGCATATCAGGAATGACCACATCCAGCATACACAGCCTCCCCACACAGCCAAAACGTAGAGAGGAAAAGAGAAACTATGATATAGTTGCTATTTGCACTATGATTTGAAACAATATTTATTTATTATAAGGAAATAACAGATATGCAAAAATAAAAATAATATGACTATAAAACAATTAAAAAAAATAAGTCAGAGCACTGCATCATGTCTAATTAAATTGAAACGCTTTAAACGCTTTGAAGTTTCGTCTAAAGTTACACTTCAAAGCCTTCTTTTTTGTTAGAATGTCATGCTAATTACCGACTAGCTTTTTGGAAACTAAAACTTGTTTGAAAACGTACCGTGTGCAAAAAAGTTGCATCGTGGTTAATGGATGATTTGTTTTTTGTTCTTTTCGAATAATATGACTATAAAGCAATTTTATAAAAATTAGGCAGAGCACTGCATCAAATCTAATTAATTTTAAACGCTTTACAAATTCGCCTGAAGTTTACACTTTAAGGCCGTATTTCATTAATATCCATGCTTATTGTTTAATCAAATATCCCTCAAAAGTCTGCATGAATGAAATGCCACACCAAGTTTGAGATAAGCTATCATCACCCCATTATTATTCTTGCAATTATCAATGGTAAATGTTCGAATATCCTTGAATAAGTTATATTTATTATTGTTCCTATCTTGGCTTATCAGTACTAATTACAAGCAAAGCCCTCTGTTTAAAGCTGATCAGTGTATTGCTATTTGTAAACACATACACTGCTGCGAGATAACCTGTTTACCTAATAACAATCGCGCAGCGCCGTCTACCGTCTCATAAACTCAGTGAACTCTCTGGAGGTAAAATGATCGAATTTCACTTTTGGTAACCGCGTTCGACTATATAAGTAGATAGAGACCCAGGTACCATTTTGATCATGTGACCAAAATTCACATGTGAAACACTGGGCGGCGTTTTTAAACGCCACCCAAAAAATAGGAACAACATTAAATATCTCTCCAATCGACGAACGAACTATTCTTTATGTCATTTTTTGTATGGTCACAAGGTAATTTTAGTATAAGCCGGGAATTCAAGAAAACATTTTAAGCGGTAATAAGGCAAGTGTTCATGTGGTGAAAATTACAATTTTAATGCTACAGATATGTGAACAAAATGAAAACGAAACTATAATAAGAAGTACACAGTCGAAAATGTCATGATATATTTGAAATAGATGAAAAGGGAACTTTGAAAGCCACCGAACACGACAAATATGAAAGTACTGCAGGCTCGGTTTGATTGAGCCTGTTCATGGGCAGTAATGGAAATGCTTATTACTGCCCACGCCGCCTAGCCCCGGGTTGAGCGCAACTCAGTAATTACACCATTAAATAGTACAATTTCGATCCATCCCAAACGATGGTATGCATATGGCGGTGAACATGGAACCTTCAATGAGGTATTTTCAGATTAATACCATTCCATGTTCAGCGGCGTATGGTCCCCAGATAAAATAATGCGTTTGCCCTAAACGAGAAAACAATGGGCGGAACTAAACAGAATAGAATTTTGACAGGGGATCTTAGAATACAAATCCTGCATATCACAGACTACGCCAAAGGCAAAATTTAAAAAGCAGGAAGTATATCCTTGGGGGTGATTGGACAATATCCAAATCAATATTGGCTGGGATATTGAAACCACCTATTTATAAACTGGCCGAAATATTAAAACAAAGGAATTTTAGAAGTACTATAAACATAGTACATAAGTATCGTGCTCAACGACCTTCAAAGGACGTAACTGATAACAGCACTGATTGAATGTACGGGGAGACTTTTTACAGCCGCCACACGGCACAAACAACGCTACTGTGATATTGAAATAGATGAAAAGGGAACTTTGAAAGCCACCGAACACGACAAATATGAAAGTACTGCAGGCTCGGTTTGATTGAGCCTGTTCATGGGCAGTAATGGAAATGCTTATTACTGCCCACGCCGCCTAGCCCCGGGTTGAGCGCAACTCAGTAATTACACCATTAAATAGTACAATTTCGATCCATCCCAAACGATGGTATGCATATGGCGGTGAACATGGAACCTTCAATGAGGTATTTTCAGATTAATACCATTCCATGTTCAGCGGCGTATGGTCCCCAGATAAAATAATGCGTTTGCCCTAAACGAGAAAACAATGGGCGGAACTAAACAGAATAGAATTTTGACAGGGGATCTTAGAATACAAATCCTGCATATCACAGACTACGCCAAAGGCAAAATTTAAAAAGCAGGAAGTATATCCTTGGGGGTGATTGGACAATATCCAAATCAATATTGGCTGGGATATTGAAACCACCTATTTATAAACTGGCCGAAATATTAAAACAAAGGAATTTTAGAAGTACTATAAACATAGTACATAAGTATCGTGCTCAACGACCTTCAAAGGACGTAACTGATAACAGCACTGATTGAATGTACGGGGAGACTTTTTACAGCCGCCACACGGCACAAACAACGAAGTATTTTGAACATCAAAATTGAATGTAAATATAAATGTCTAAAAATGGAATTCTTTATGTTTAAAAGGTAACTGGACCGAATGGAATCAGTGGAACGAGTGTAGTGTTTCATGTGGCACAGGACTCAGGAACAGAAACCGAAGCTGTAATACACGAGAGTCATGCCTCGGAGACACTACTGAATATTCAGTTTGCAGTCAAGTAGATTGCGGTGGTACGTAGGAGCACTATTATATTTTCTAAATGTGACCGTCGGAGTTAAGATTTGGCTGGTCCGAAACGTGCAACATTAACACCATGGAAAAAATGAAGATTACTAAGTCTTCATCATCGGTCGTTTGGTCCTTATCTTAATAAACCTTGTAAACTTTTTTTTTATTCCTTAACATAATTGTAAAGTTAAAATAAATATTTATCATACAATCCACATTCGTTGTGTCAAACTCTGTGTTTTTTATATTTATAACTGCATTTCACGTTATTTAGGTTAAAATGTAAAACACAAATCAATAAATTGCAACTGTTGTGTTATAGAACCATTATCCCCCACCCAACCTAATTGCAAACAATCTAAAACACATGACCTCTAACAACCAAGCTCGAGTGCTAAAGTACTTAAAACAAACACAAGACATACCTGTTAAGTTCGTTTTCTTGATTCTATGAAGGACGACAGATTATAATAATATAACAAAGAAACCGAGTCATTCCAGCAACATGTTGAAATGGAATGGATAAACGTAGGAGGTCGTGATCTAATCTGGCACTTAGCATCGGTGGGAACATTTGTTTTGGAGAATCATCAGGGCGAACTGTGCAAGTTATATACTGAGTGCCGAATGAAAATGACGAAACACGTTATTTTTGAAATATGTTTGATGTGTTTAAACGTTAAAAAACTTGGCAAAGGTAGATGATGTGATTGAAATGAATAAGATGTCGTTAGAACAAGGATAAATTGTAGGCGGTAAACAATGCCTCCGACGAGCTAAAAAAGCTAATTCACGTCGAGACATTCCTTCTTGGATCCTGCACGTACATTTGCCAATTTATTAAACATTTACGCACATCAACAATATTAACAAAAATAAAGTTTTGCGTTTTCATTGGCGCTCAGTATATTGTTGTGTAGATGAAACGGCGGATTGTACATGTATGTGGATGAAGGGATAGAGGGAGGGATGAAGTGAGGAAATCTGATTTTAGTTCTTCTTTTGTAATTTATTAGCTATGTCATTAAAACAAGTCCAATGAAAACAATTCTTTAGATAACTTTTATTTGCTATGCAAATTTTTTGCGATGTTTACTGTAGATATAAATTGTACTAAGAATTTCCTAAGTGTGCATATTGAGGTTCGCAAAAACTCTGCTAAGCGTCGTAGACAGTAATCTGCAGTTATATCAATGTCCAAAGAAAGCCTACACTTGTATTTTGACATGTGTCGTAATCGATTGCTTTTAAAATTTTGCGCTTATTATTCAAAGAAACACATGGAATACTTCTTAAAAAAACAATACATTTATTTTTCATTTACGCACTGTTGTTTGTGAAGTGTGGTGACCGTAGAATTTCTAGCTCTTTAAATAAATCAGTACAGTAATTGTAATCAGTAAAAGTCGTTTAATGTTGACATACGTTGATGGTAAAGTTTTAACAGTGTTCAGGAAATGGGTCTCAGCTAGCTCAGCTGATACATATCATCTATACAATATAATTACAAATATGACAGTCTGTTTATTTGGATTGCTTCAATATTGCAGTCGAAATGGGTTTGGATACAGTTCTGTCGCAATGTATTGTTTATTTTCGTCGTTGATAATGTTTATTCTGTTCTTTCATATGTATGTCAATAAAATTCGTTTCTGTTATTTACGCCGCTGATTAATGAATGGAAGTGATATTAAAATACCGCTATAAAGGCATTTTGCCAAACAGTCATTTTGGAAAAAGCAACATCTGTACTGTTTAATTACAAAAGAAAACTGTCGTCGAGTACCACAGAAAGAGAACGCTGCAGTCTGGATGATTAAGTCTAAATATAGCTAGTATTGGAATTTCATTTTACTGGCAAAGCGGCCTAACCCAGAAATGCGCGCAACTCACAAAGTATACACTTTATAATACAATTTAACAATATTAAATAAGAATGATGCATGCAGAGTATGTTTGTTTATTAAGTAATTAATGGTGGCTGGTCCTTATGGACGAGTTGGGCTCCATGTTCTTCAAGCTGTATGAAAACTAGATCCCAGAATTGTACAAATCCTGCTCCATCACAGGATGGTCACATGTGTGAAGGAAATGCTGAAGATAAAGACACATGCAACCTTCTATCATGTGCAATTCGTAGTAAGTTTCCCCTTCATACTATTGTTATTAGTTATGTCTATGTTAAGTAAAACTAACTAGTGTAAGTACACTATATAGACTTGATAGAGATTCGTATCCATGCTTTAAAAGACGTATATGATTTAAATTTATTTATTGAATGTATTCCTGGTCATACTGTCTGATTTCCTCCATTGTACTAATGTCCATGAAATAGACTATTTGTTTTAGCCACATGCGTCCGAATAGCTTTGTTCATGGTAATTTCTGTTAAAAAGGAATTATAGCAAAAATGTAATGCACAAACTCTCAAATAATTAAACAATTCTAGGTATGTATGTTCGCCTAGTTGATGGCACAGCTCGAAATAATGGAAGGTTAGAAGTTTCGGTTGACCAGCTGGACTGGGGGACGGTTTGTGATGACGACTTTGACCCGTCTGATGCTCAAGTCGTCTGTAGAATGTTGGGGTATAGCAGGTAAGGTATCTTGATCGAAACGCCGTTCAAATCTGATTTAACAGATGAACTAAAAATTATATTGAACTAACTTATACATTGCCATTTAATTCTTAGTTGTTCAGTTATAAATAAGTTATAAGAAAACAATGACCAGTCAATAACAAACAGCATTAAGAGACGAACATTTTTAGTCATTTTTTAAAGAAAAAACTCCAACTTGAGTATCACATACAACACATTTAGAAAATAAATACAATTTAAAAAATAACTTCAGCTTAAAAGCAATGCTGCAAGAATGAATTTCTCATCCGATCTTGTATGGAGATTTTATTAATAAAAACCAAAACAAAAAACATGCAAAAACAAATTTTTAATATTTTTTTTATTTTTTAAAATTTCTCCTTTAGTGTAAAGTGCGGTACATAAAAAGTGCATCTGACAGCCTGATATAAATTCCTAGCGGCAAACTGTCCGTCTCTTCTGGTTATTGTTTTCCTTCCTTTTAAATTATGCATGTAATCATAAGATAGTTTAACTCATGCTTTCGTATGGCGGTAACCTTACAAAACTCATTTGTTTGTTAATTTTTTGTGATATCTAATTTCAAGTTCATTTTTGTAACGCATAGCCTTTTTTTAGATTTCTACTTTTTACTGTGTCGGGAGGCTGCTTAGGTACTGTATAGCTATACATTGTACCTGCTTTTCCTGATATTTGATACTTTCCATTTCCTATTGAATGCCTTTTAAGGCAGTTTACAATATTCTTGTTTCGCCATTTTGATTTTATGTAATGATTGCACTGTTGTTGTTTTTTCAAAGGTGTATCTTACAAGTCCCTTGGTATTCATTGTATTGCTATTTTTAGCAACATCATTCACCGGGATGGAGTCTAGAGTAATTATTTTACAAATCTTGTCCTTGTATGTGCTGCCTACAGCCAAAAAGCATAGATTATATAGATAATGAGTTTAGGTAGAACGCTGCGACAAAACCACTTTCAGTAGCAAGCATAAGACCTAGAAATTCTGCTTTTTGGCTTAAGTTAATTACGATGAAGTTCATAAGGATATTACGTTTTTTTTTTTGTTTCAAAAGTCTAATAATACTTATACCTGTTATGTATACATTCTAGTAACTGGGGAGTAATTGGCAGTGGCACAATTTTGGATGGATCTGGACCAATATATCTAGATGAACTCAACTGTAACGGTAACGAATCCAGTTTATTGTACTGCCAGCATAACGGTTGGGGAAACAGCAATTGTGGACACCACGAAGACGTTGGAGTTTCCTGTAGTTAAATCATCATTAACACCGAAACATTTACAAACACACATTTCGGAAAACTATGTATTTTGTCGGACATGTATAAATATAAAACATACTTCACATCTTTCATCTATCATCGATTATAAACAATCAATGACATTCGGATTGATTTTGATAATTTCGAGACGGAACATAAATGCTGTTTTTTCATCAAGCTCATTAAATTAAAGAAAAGAAACACAGCATGTTTTACATGAATGCTTACTTAAAAAAAGCAAATATTAAAAAGTGCATTACTAAGTTGTTATTATATTTATTTCAACATGTTTTAGCAATAATGTGAGCTGTTTTAGTGTTTAATAAGAATTTAGAACTTTAATACATACTAGGATGAAGCTTAAGGTGGGTTTTTTAAATAGGTTTGAAAAAAATATTTCTTTGCCAATGTCTCGTCTTATACCATTTCTACACTTAGTTTAGTTTAGTTGCTATGTACCAGTACAGTTTTATTATGCATGTTAGTTTGATAGCTAAATTTATAATTGATCTGATAATATATTCTTAATTGTGTTATGTATCCTAGCTTACTGCAGTATTTGTACTTGTATTATGTTTTGTACATTGTATGTGCTTTTATGTGTTATTAATACTTTGTATATCTGTACATGCGTTTTGTGGTGATCTTGTATGATCTTATACACCGTAATGTGCATGTGGTCTTTTTTATGACTTCTAAATGCTTTCATGTGCTAATAATCATTTTTTATTACACTAATTTTGATGTAAGTCTGTTTTAAAGCTCCTTAGAGCTATGTTATATTGTTATGTGGACCTACTTTGTAAATAAAATTTACTTGATGCATTCTAATATATGAAATATTTGACCGCAAAAATAACATCCGAATTATGTGGCATTCGTCTAGCTCAATTTTACAGTAAAAACATTGCCGTATTTGTCAAATACGATCTGTTATCATAATCATCATCATATCATCAATCATCATCATCATCATCATCATCATCATCATCATCATCATCATCATCATCGCAATAAAAGTACTGCTGCCTATCATCAGAATTACCAACAAAATAATTATTTAAATACAGAACGACGATTATCTTCATCATCATCACGACTTTCAAAATCAAAAAATGTCGTCATAACGTCATCATCATCGTCGTCATCATCATCATGACAGGGTCGCCATAATCGGAGTGAAATTTAGATGAAAACGAAAAAGATGAGAATCGAATCTGACAGAGATCATAATTTGACAAAGAAAACAATCCATTTCATGATTTAAAAAAAAAAGGTACTATGCATATCAGGAATTGCCACATTTAGAACAAAATAGCCTCCCCACACAGTCAAGAAGATGAGAGAGGGAGATGGTAAATACAATGATCCGTTTCAAAAAAGACACCACAAACAATTTACAAAAATGATAACCCGAGGAGGTTACCACCTTGGAACGGTCAGTGGCAAGTCAAATTGCCATTGGGGGTTAAAATTAGGTTCTAGGGTGCACCAATCTCACACTTGCCGCAACACGTTACATGTATCATATCACAAAACAAGTGCAAGTACCCACCCATCAGCTCAACAATGTTGCATGCAAAAGCACACAAAAACGTTAGAAGGTAATAGCATTGCAAAGCCAAAGGGCGGGTATTCAGTGATTTTACTGAGACCAGAGCTCCTTGAGTAAAATAAGCAAAACCACGATGACAGGGATCAACGAAACAAATCAAGCTTCTAGGTTCTTTTAAGAAAAGATTTCCCCATAAACCTTTATAAACTCTTAAACACCTGCCACCGTCGTGCAACCAAAGAGTTAAACGTAAGCATAATGATCAACTGCAGATGGGTTAATCACCAGGCCTGAAGAGCGCTGTAAAATACCATGTTGGTAACCTTTCTTTTTAAAAGTACAGACGGTTTTTACGAAAAACTGGGAGAAATTACAATTGCCTTAAGTTTTATCTTCTTAAGTTTATAAATTAAATCTTCATAAAACACTACCTTATTGCTTTAGTGGTTTTAATCTGCACCTGTATTTTTTAATTAGAACTGGGTATAGGCGATAACACTTGCAAGAGGTTTTCCTTAATAATTTGTTATACCGATAAACTTGCTTTAAAAGTTTTTTCTGTTCTGCAAAGATTGCGTTCATTGAAATCATTAACATCGTTGCAAGCTCTTGAAAAGCGAACAAGCTGTGTGATATAAACCCGTAAGATGTTGCACGAGGAACATCGCAGTCTAAAATTTAAACCGGAAAATTTACTATATTTTTAAAATTTAAATAATCTATTTTATCAAATATTTGAGCAAAACTGTAAAATAGCACAATAGCGTACTTGATGTTTCTTCATGAATAGTTCTTGTCTTCAATGTTTGAAAATTGTAATTGTTCTTTTTTTTTAATTAAAACTATTTTTGTTTTTCACTGCATCTACTGCAACAGTAAGGTAGTACGATTACTTATATTATAAAGTCATTTAAAATAAAACAAGAGTAAAATTTAATATGCTATGTTTATCATAAGACTGATTCTGAATTGTAAACCTTTGAAAGCAGAACAGATCTAAATTATTGATTTTAAACATCGCTAGGGTAGTGATATAATTTGTATATTAAAAATTATTTGATTATTAAGGTATTGCTCCGTTCGTCATTGCTAAGTCATAGACAAAGAAAAGAAGAAAAATCAAAATCTCTCAAACGACACAATGTAGCTTAAAAAAAACTTTGCAAAAACCACTGGTATATATGCATGTTTAATTGTCTACATATCCTATATGCATGTTTAATTGTCTACATATCCTATATGCATGTTTAATTGTCTAAATATCCTATATGCATGTTTAATTGTCTACATATCCTATATGCATGTTTAATTGTCTACATATCCTATATGCATGTTTAATTGTCTACATATCCTATATGCATGTTTAATTGTCTACATATCCTATATGCATGTTTAATTGTCTACATATCCTATATGTATGTTTAATTGTCTACATATCCTATATGTATGTTTAATTGTCTACATATCCTTAGAAAAGTTAGAACAGTAAAGATAATTTAAAATTGCAAATAAAATTTTAGAGATTGTATTAGACCTATCTGTTTCTAATTACTGTTGTAACTTGTCTTAACGTGTGTAAAATAATCATACTATTACACGTATTGCGTTGATTTATGCACATTTTGAAGGAATTGCATTGAGCCATTTGACAGATTTTGATATTTTTCTTTGTTGTCAATGACAAAGCAATGGCGAATGGAGCTATGACTTAACAAGACATCTTCTGCAACGATTAGGAATATCAATTAGTTTTACATTTCGGAAAAATATTATCAATTTCGATTTTATAATGTGTTAACATTACAATTTTTAGACAAGGATACATGCAACATCCAAACGGTTCATCATTTAACATTTTGTACGCTTTTTAGTACTATTTAGAAAAGGCAAATCGCATCTATACAATTTGTTTTACAAAAGCAGTAACTAAATGCTATAATGACATTTTCGAGTACTTGTTTTCGTCAAGGCAACTTTTGTTTCCATTTTGCGTGTTCTTAAGAAACCGAGGGTCAAGTTGATGGCTGATTAACGCTTGAACCTGGTAGAAACTTTAGTGGCACACATGTTAATATAGTGGCCGTTCTAAGGCAAAAACAACTTACGTCTTTTTCGTAATTTGGTATGTCTTATTTTGAAATTTTGACATTTATCAATAATTTTTATAATTAAGCTTTCTTTCTTGTTTTTCTTTTTGTTTGAAACGTTGTATTTTCTGGTTGTGACCTTTCCTGATCTACATACTATATTGCATTGTCATTTTCAAATCACAAAACATAGAGTGTGCCTCGTATCGTTAACACTTCGCATTAATAAACCTGGTCCAACTCTAAATTAAGAAAAACTTTTTAAATAAAATGTATCTATGTTTAATATTTACGAGGGTTATTTTCAATTTCTGAAATAAAAATCATTCGACCTTAAGTAACATTAAATTCTTATGCTTTTCTAAAACCATTATAACACTGTTTCATCTTTAATAATTACCTTTTCCAATTACTATAACATTACTATTTTACTGCTCTGATTATTAGTTTAAATGGGGAATTTTCATGATAAAACAGTAGAAGCTGACGACGTCGTAGAGCGAAAACGGTAGGTACTCAATGGATTTGCAGAGACCAGGTTCCAAGGTTATAAATACGAACATGGACGCAAATTATAGCAAAAATATAATTGACAAATATAAAATAAAATGAAACCTCGAATAATGCATACGGGTTTGTCACGGGAAGAGGTGTTTCATTAAATGCAATCGGTCCCGAAAAAACACACTAATATTGTGTCCAGCAAGGTGATAAAAAGCTACCTATAGTATACATACCAGTTTTTGTGATAATAGATAGTCATTTTCAAGTTATTGACCAGAAAATATAATCCCAAGCAAGTATAATGAGATTCATTCTTACGTAATATAATACGAAAAATATTTTTATTATATTTTAGAGCCAGTTACCTTTAACATTGACCCACGTGTTCCTTGCAAGGTCTCTACGCTTAAAATAAATATAGTTCA
>JAZAYU010001127.1:0-83097 GCA_038501625.1 Corbicula japonica | reverse complement strand
CCCATTCTTTTATCTGGGGACCATACGCCGCTGAACATGGAGTGGTATTAATCTGAAAATACCGCATTGAAGGTTCCATGTTGACCGCCATATGCATACCATCGTTTGGGATGGATCAAAATTGTACTGTTTATTTGTGTAAATATTGAGTTGCGCTCAACCCGGGGCTAGGCGGCGTGGGCAGTAATATGCAATCCCATTACTGCCCATGAACAGGCGCAATAAAACCGAGCCTGCAGTATTTTCATATTTGTCGTGTTCGGTGGTTTTCAAAGTTCCCTTTTCATCTATTTTAGAATTTACTCAACCATTAGTAGTTTTTTAGTTTTCCGGATCTTTTACTGCTATGAAAGAATCTTCTTGTTTTCTTTTTCTAAGCTTAAAATGACATTATTACAGCCTTTAACAACAACTTATCTTGACGATTTGTTAAATACAAATATTAGAAATTTCCATTGATGTTGGGTCAGTAAAATTTATTTTTAAAGCTTAAAAATTAAATAAAGTTTGGTCTTATAACCTCCTTTAAAAATGACTTCGTTTCGACTAAACTATTTGATAAAAGACATAAATTTGATTTAAATATTACAAATTTTAAGTTGGCAACGTTCCACGTGCATCATCTTTAACAGTCTTTGTTACACACCTTGAAGGTTCGGTTTTTTAGCTGAAAACGATGTTAAAGATTCCAATGAATTAAATCTTTGCAAAACAGAAAAAACTCAACAACAAGTTATAAATACCACACGTTCAAACAATTCCTCAGCAAGTTTTATACCCGAACCCCAGATTTACATGTAATTAAAACAATGTAAAATATTAACCTAAAAATTACGAATGCAACAAGAGTTTTCCCAACCGATGTTTTATGGAAATTTGATAAATAAATTTAAAAAATAAGGGCAATAATAACGCCTCTTCCTTATTCGTCAAACCTTCTGTTAATTTATCTATTATAGTAATCATTCTGCACATGTTGCAAACATAAAAAGAAATTAACAAATAAAACGACTTACCAGACTGGCAGACTGTTGACATCCTTTTTAATAAAAGTATAATTTTATCATTACATGGATAATAAGAACACAATTATTTAAAAATAAAAAAAAACTAAAATTATTTACCTGAAAAGAAACAGAGACAGAAAAATCCACAACATGTCACCTGGTCGTCATGGACATGTGCGCAGGCCTTGCAAATGATGTTAATACGCCAGTACTTATAGTTGCATTACTAGGTTATCCAATTTCGATTGGATGTTAAAAAACGATGTGCTTAAAGCAGTTGCTTTATAGCATGTTGTAAAAATGGTTTTCATCTAGTTTTAACATCTCAATGATGCGTAAATGCCTGTTAATTTTATAGAAATATCATTTTTCTTACAACCACTTACTTTTTTCTTTGCCCCTTTATGTTTTCTTCTTCCAGTTATAGAAACTACATTTAGCTCTTGCAGACCTTAGAACAAGATTCAAAATTATATTTTCAATGTAAAAGTTTAATAAATGTGATTATATTATGATTATATATGTGATGATATGTTAGTCTGCAAGAACAGGAATCGGAAGAAATAGAGCTTCCATGTTATTTTACAAGTTTTTTTCTATACGCTTTCATCCCATATCATTATCGTGCAAACATCTAGGTTAGCATAACGATCAACTATAGATGAAAATCTCCAATTGATATTGTCTCTACCTGGTAGCTAACCCGCACTGTCACGGCGACAGCGCCTAGCCATGCAATTCCGACGACGCAAGCAATTGAGCTAACCAGGACAACTCCAAAATAGGTTACTCCCTGATATTTGCATAACCAGTTCAAAGGAAAGATTCCGAGCAAGAAAGTGTGCTTGCTGTTTTTGAAGTGGTTGCTTTATTAAGCTGAAGTTAATTTATTTTTTTTTTACCTGAAAATAGATTGCCCTTTATTTCCAACAAACCCCTTCACACTTTTATAAGTATTTTAAATATTTACAACTCTAAAAAGACCATTATATACGTTTGACACTGGACAATGTTTACTCTTTCCGTTATTGAAAGAGGTGTCTTCGTGCATTTTTATTGTGTATAAAAGAATTACTTAAAAAGTTATTCAAATGTATAAACCATATCACATCCACGGAAAAAAACTTATCTTGTTTGGACTGTATAAATGCAGTTATGTTTTTTCGCTAAAGTTGTTCTTTAGTTATTTAGTCTCAAAAACGCTAACGTGATTAAAAAAAGATTTCAAAACACATTTAGGAAGTTAGAAATAGATGCGAATATTTAAACACTTGTAATTTTTACTTAATTATAGTTTAGTAGACCATAATCGTTTCAAATAATAAAGGAATCAAATAAGTAAATCAACTGCATCAATAATGCGCGTCTCGTCTCAATAGTTTGAGGTCTCGAACTTCGAAAATTACTTGCTTTTTTAAGTATTTTTTATGTTATCTAATATCACTAGGTAAATATATTTACCATTTAAGCCTTTATCTAAAAGATTTTATTGTGCTTATCATGCAACTATATTTTAAACTTTGGGACAAAAGTAAAAAAGCAGGAAGTATGTCATCGGACTTGTCATTGAGCTTATTGAACAATATACAAATCTCTATTGGCTGAGATATTGAAAAAGCAGGCCGAAATATAAACCAACAGTAATTTTAGAAGAACTATTAACATACATAATCGTCGTGCTTAACGACCTTCAAAAAATGTTACTGATAAGTGCACTGAATTACAACCACCACACGGCAAACTTGCACCT
Organism: Corbicula japonica; assembly: GCA_038501625.1. NCBI lineage: Eukaryota > Metazoa > Mollusca > Bivalvia > Venerida > Cyrenidae > Corbicula > Corbicula japonica. Next base: position 80,340 of record JAZAYU010001127.1, on the reverse strand, counting down.
TGATGTGACTTTTTAAATATATGAAAATGGAACTTTTTAAAGAAATAAATTATTACTAAATTATTATCTAATAAAACTGATAAAATTTTAATCAGTCCAATATTTGATAACTGCCATCACTTTCTAAATATGTTTAAATATAATATATAATTGACTAAGAGTGTTTTTTTTAAAATTAATTTTGTTATCTTTACCCTCTATGTTAATTTGTGTGACCTTTTTGGTACCCCTGTATCTTTGTAACTAAAACTATTCTTGTGGCCGAGTAAAATATGCATATCAGGAATTGTCACATTCAGAATACACAGCCTCTCGACACAGCCAAGAACAAGAGGGAGATCCACTGATTTCGGCTACATTCTATACATACAGAGTAAACTAATGGGACCTATACGCTAAATATTAGAACAATTTGTACATTTTTATTTACAATATGTAAATAAACTGAACAAAAAAGAAACTTATGTTGTTGTTGTTGTTTTTTTTAATTTATATGTTTTGTTCACTGACGCTATATTTTATCCCTAATATATGATGTGATATTTGGACATTTGATAAAGCAGTTACTTAAATATCTTCTTGATTCCTGATACATGTATGCATATTTCACTTTTTTTGCGAGTTATGTTGCTAATTGTTAATAAAAGAACTAAAATAACACAATACATTTATTCATTTGCCACATCTGAATTTTGTCTTATTTTGAACCGTTAGATATTAAACCCAAAACTTCAGAAATAAACATATTGGTGATAAAATTCACTAACATCTTTAATTTAACAGGAGTTTTCCATGTTATTTTGTAAATTTTTTGTTCAAAATATTTTGAAAATAATAACAATTTAAAACAATATATACATTTCGTTATTTAATAAGCAATACGGTAAAATTATTATGCATACAACTGCTTGAGCACTCCAAAATTTGGGTAAAGTTAGATGTAAATATATATTTTATAGTCAAATTTTGAACTTTATATTACATTTATAATTTACAAGATATTCTATGTCAAACACATTTTTACAAATATCTCATATTTATGTGCAATCACCTCTAGGATATACCTGCTTTTTAAATTTTCGCCTTTGGCGTTGTCTGTGATATGCAGGATTTATTTTCTCAGATCCCCTGTCAAAATTCTATTCTGTTTAGTTCCGCCTATTCTTTTCTAGTTTAGGGCAAACCCATTCTTATAGCTGGGGACCATACGCCGCCGAACATGGAATGGTTTTAATCTGAAAATACCGCATTGAAGTTTCCATGTTCACCGCCATATGCATTCCTTTGTTAAGAATGGATCAAAATTATACTGTTTATTGGTGTAAATATTGAGTTGCGCTCAACCCGGGGCTAGGCGGCGTGGGCAGTAATATGGATTTCCATTACTGCCTATGAACAGGCTCAATCAAATCGAGCCTGCAATATTTTCATATTTGTCGTGTTCGTCGGCTTTCATTGTTCCCCTTTCATCAATTTCATATGAGGCACGCCACGGGAAAAGGTACCTTCGGTCATATTTTGTGACAATTTAGTTGTTACTATATTTAGAAAGAACTTACAATAATATATAGTTTTCTCATAACAAAAAAAAAGTGATTTTGTTAATATTTTGTTAATAAAATGGTATTTTTACCGCGAAATGCATAATAATAAATGTCGTCTGCTCAACTTTATGACGTCATTTCAAGGATTGACGCCAACTGTCCGAAGGTACCTTTTCCCGTGACGCGCCCCATATAATATTATTGTTAACATATTAACACAAAACTACACAATATATGGTTGTCAGTATCATAATACTTTTGCGGGCATTTACAATGATGTTTTATGTTGTTAAGTGTTTGTGCATGGAAAGAAATAAACTAGATTTATAAGCTCATTTTCTTTAATGTTCCTTCTTTTCTTAACATACACTCACCCAAAGTTCTAATTGGTCACTTTTTGTCCGTATTTGTTTTATTAAAAAGACGTTGAGTTCACTCTTTATTTATGATCATATGCCAATAGCAGTCTTCAACTAAAATTTTAATCTTGTAATAATTGACTTCGGAACAGTTTGGTGAGATTTATCCTTAATTTTGCTAAAAATGCATTTCTTGGCTAAAAAGTCAAGTAAACAGAAATTTCCTCTTAATTTCTTGTTTTGTTTAAATAGAACCCCTCATTAGTAGGAAAAACATAAAACCTAATTAATCAACAGTACATTTGTCTAAATAAATCTTTTCAAAGAATCCAATTTTAAAATTACCTCCCTTTCAATTAAAGAATGTTCTAATTTTGACCCTGCGGTGTAAGTAAATGGTGTTTGATTCATTGAAGAAACCAATCAATAAAGATTAAAAAGACATTAGATAATTGATTTCAAGACGAAACAGTTTTTTTCCTCCAAAACCTATCTTGACGTAGGAAAGAAACGAAATTAGCATACATTGTAATGATTTATAATTGACGAACAATTAGAACTTTGGTTGAGTGTATTTATGTAAAATGAAGTTACGTTATTACATGTACCATGTATCTGTGCAAAGTTTTATTGAACAACATTTTTGCAGATTTTAATTTTGATAGTTTGCTTGTTTAATGATGACTCTAGGCGGCTCGTAATCTAAAGTGAAGGTAACATAATGGTAAAGGTATGAGTTAATAGTTTGGTATATTATTGAACCTATTTACCACTCTCTTACACTATCGGCTCATTACATTCACCTCTGTTAAAGGCTGGGACTACTTTCAACTAATTTTACTTAAACTCAAAGAAATAGTTCACCAATTACATATACAATAGCTTGGGTTTCTTCGGTTTTAATGAAATAAAGTGAAGATTTTTGTCATATGATTTACCTCAATGTTTCAAATTCATAATTGTGACTGTATAAAATAAGGCTGCCGAGTTTAGTAAAAAAATTCTTGCCATTGAGCCTTTTGCAGCGGTGTAAAGTGAATGTAAGAAACGACATCTCTGCAAAGGAGATTGCCTATTCACACGACTTAAACATTTATCTCCTGATTACTGGATATAAGTCATCAGCTCACAGTCGGCGCCGCAGGAAGCCACGGAACATTGACTTATATTCCACACAGGTACCCATTAATACACCGGGTTGGAGAGAAGCAATAAAGAATTAACTTCTTGCTCAAGGAAATAAGAGGCCGGACTAGACTCGACTCAGGGACAACTTCATTCTGACTGGTAATTGGACTACCGCTGTCTGTCGAGTTCCTGATTAAATCTTGTTTTAAATGGGGCACGCAACGGGAAAAGGTGCCTTCGGTCATTTTTGTGAAATTTTAGTTGTTACTATATTTAGAAAGAACATAGAACTACCTATAAATTTCTTATAACTAGCAAGTGCTTTTCTTACACTTTTTGACAATAAAATGATATGTTTACGCGAAATGCATAATAATCAATGTCGTCTCCTTATCTTTATGACGTCATTTCAAGGATTGACGTCAACTGTCTGAATGGACCTTTTCCCGTGACGCGCCCCAAATTACAGCGCCTCCAGCTGGGATGTCCCAGCACCGTCACGGCGAAAGCGCATAGCCCTGCAATTCCGGGGACGCCACCTACTGAGCTAGCCGGGACAACCCTCAAAAAGGTTGATCGGATAGCCCTGGTACACGAAACCATCACTGAAGGACATAGGTTAAAGATTGAATCGATATTGGATAGTTTTTCATTTGGATATGGAACTCAGTTGGGTTGTTTAAAGTGTGTGTACTGTAAACAATCAAACTGTTTTCATATCCAAACGAAAACCATCAAATATCGATTCTATCCTTATATTTACACACATAAATACTCTCATTATTACAGAAATTATTAGAAGAATTCAGGATATAAAGGTTTTTTCAAATGCATGTTAGAACATCAACGTAGTCTAGACGACAAACAGAATGACGGCACGGTTTTCGCAGCTACTCGTGGCAAAACGTGTGTATTCGGCGACGTCACATATCAATAGATGAAAAGGGAACTTTGAAAGCAAAACAATGTTCAATGGCCAATACATAATGAACGGTTCTTCCGAAGCCACTTTTTTTAAAGTAATACGTCACACTGTTTTCCATGAGAAATAATGATTCGTTAGATAAACTTTATCGTATGAGACGAAGTTGAAGTGTAAATATTAAGCGATATCTTCACAGCTCATACTACTGTTGTTTGTTTGTTTCTTTACTTATTAATCGTTTATAACAGAACTTTTCTATGAAGCAGCTATATGAAATTTAAAACAAAATGGATGCATATCAGGAATGGCCAAATCCAGAAGACATAGCATTCCTAAACAGCCAATATGTGGATAGGAAAACGAGCATGCCGTTGGGTAATAAATTGATCAAATACAAACAGATACCACAAAACGTAACAAGTAAGAGAACCCGGGGGTACCGCCTCGGAATTGTATTGTTTTTGATGTTGCTGATGCGCAAATCTAATAATAACTTCCGTTGCAATGTTTTATTGATAAAACGAAACCGAAATATCATTTAAAATGAATTACCCTCAATTATTACTTTATGTTCATTTACAAATAACAAATAATAACACTGATTTACTAATAACTTTGAGTTCAGTGATAATTTTTGTTTGACTATTCTTTTCCGTTAAACACAAGCATTATGCTTTCCATAAATTAAACTGTTGAAATCTTTTTAGCTTAGCATCATGGGATATAATATATACTCAACAAAAATAAAAAATATCCACTTTCCTATCTTAAATTTTGTAAAATTTGAAAACGAAAACTGAGAAATCTGTATGTGGACAACTTTGCATTTCTGTTATCTTTGCAAAGAGAAAACGTGTTCTTGAAAATCTGCAGCCACAACTTAGTTATCTTTCCCTTTGTTGTAATGAGGGTTCCAGGAAAAAGTCAGTGATTCTTTGAAGTATTCATATTGGTTTGAATTAAAATCAATCTTTCCACCTCTTGTGATCAATAAAATCATAAAACATTCATCAATAAAACAAGTAGTCCTCGATAAACTACGCTAGAAAGTCCAACCATTTCCAATTACCTCCCTTTAAATTGAATATGTAGTGTTTTGTAATCTATTATTAATTGGTATTCGACTTGCCGTTGCTTAGGTCTTGGTGTGGAAGATTATGTTTATAAACAATAGAAATTGAAAACAACTGAGATTAACCAATTGAGCACCATTAAAAGCGTACCTGATTAAATGAAAATATGTTAATGAGAATATAAGCATAAAAAGTGGATACTTTTTATTTTTGTTCAGTATAGTTATTGTGAACAACGACGACTTGTTTTCGCATCATTTGGTTATACTGATTGAAATATTGCAGTCCAGATGGGAAAAACTTCGTATCCAAGATCTTCACTTTCATATATTCCATTGGACCCAGGGCATTGAACAAAGCTTGACCAACTTCGGTAGGTCGACTTCCATGCGTATCTTTCATTTTGCGGACAAAGTTAATTGAACGGTTGTTGCTTTTAAATGCCATGAATCCAGTGCATAGATTAGTAGTTCCACCGTCCGTTTGAATCCACAGGTCATAGTTACCAGTTAAAAATGGTACAAGGTCTTGTAACCAAACGGCGTCGGTGTCGGAATAAATAACATGGATTCCGCGCTCAAGAGTGTCTAGGAGATACACATCGGTAGATCGGCAACAGCATGCGCTTGGTTATTTGCATAAGGACAAATATCAATATTCTAACTACAACAGTTTCAATCTTTCTCAGCGTCGAATCGGAATTTACTCTTTACTCGTGAAATTATTATTATCTTATTATTAGATACATCATTTTACATTACTTTAAAGTAAATAGTTTTAGGATTAACCTTTTCTTATGCAGTTTTAAGGCTCATTATTGACATTTAAAATGGCGAAAACCTTTGTGCGTTCATTAACTTAGTAGAAATTATTATTTTGACGAATTGGCACTAATGATTGTAGACCAGCATATACTTATTAATTTTGTTTTAGTATGTGCTTTGTAATCAGATCGTAAATTAGACTTAACTGAGCATGCACACATTTGTACATCTTTGGATAAATACATTTCTTCACTAAAGTCTAGGTGGCAATGAGTATTTTTCTAAAAATTCATTTTTGAAATTTTTGCCAGTTTTCGCCATTTGCATCGTTAGCGATACCTTAACAATGCGATTGCAAAGCTGTCAATCGTATCAACTCGGCGATTTCTGGCAAACTTCGGATATACACGGTGATTGCATACTCGTAGAATCACCGAAGCGTGATCCGAGTGAGAAGATGTTTGCTTAAACATCTTCTATGTAACAGCTTTGCGACCACATTGTACAAACCTTCGTAAGTATCCATATTTATATGTCATATGCAGGGATTTCAATAGCTTTTGAAAATCTGGGGTCGTTCGACCCCTGTTGAGAAATAAGTATTAACTTCATAATTAAAATGCAATAAACATAATATTTATCTTTTTTCTTGCAAAATTTACCATGTTTCCTAAATTCTCATGCTTTTAAATGACCCCAAGCTCAAAATCAGGTGGGGTCAAATGTATAAAAACTTATTTGCTTGCATCAAAATGCAAGAATCTGCGTTTATTGAATTCCCTGCATATGTTTCAGTCGGTATCAATATATCCACCATTTTTGATGTTACACTCACCTGGATAAAATATTCTTCTTTTTTTCTATGCCCCATAAGGGTAACCCCATTTATTCGTTATAGCCCTCTCAAATTGTATGCATACCTGAGATTCCATTATCAGAACGAGGCTCAGTGAGCAAACAAATTGACCAGCAATATGGCCACATCAAGGAGTAGTGCTAGACATTGTTGTATTTCCATGTGTATCAGATGATAGATTCTATGATTAAATACGTTTCCATAAATTTTATGAATATTGAAACTTAGGAAGATAATGAACAGTGAAAATAAGGAGAGATCTGGGTCCATTTTCATGTGAGATTTATATGTATAATCTATGAGAACATATCAAATAAAAATATAACTGTGATTATTTACCACACTATAATATAAACTTACGTTAAACTAAAGACTATTGTTTATTCTTGGTCTGATATTTTCATTTTTTTACATTTAATCAGCTTTTAATGCAAATATTATATAATGTCATTAATGACCTTTACCGTTTATCCATAACTGCTTCAACTGGAGTATGTTCATATCATTTCAGAGATGATGATTTAATTTTTTTAAAGGACTTCACAAGCGTAAGAGTTAACTTCTTGGTTTAAGTACTTTGCATATTCTGATGATTCTATTGGCTCAGATGCTATTACATGACGCAATTTTTCATTTGTCACTCGTCACTCTGGAATAAAGGCCTTCCAGTCGACACCATCTCCACGTATATGTTTGAAAAGTGTAGATTTCACTTCTTGTGGAGTTGATGTTAATGTAGACTGAGTGGGTACTAACAATTAATTACCGACCAGTTGTTTGATGTTTCATAATTATCTTTTTCTGCGAGTCATAGCACTCCTTGCGCAACTGGATTACCATCAAATACATGAATTGAAATTAGAATAACTATGGTACAGACTGTTTCTTGAAGTAACTTTCTTCCAGGTCAAGTTATTCATTGAACCCCTGATGAGAAAGGTTCAATCCATGAGATAAAATCTAAGGGATCAAGATTATCAAATTATTTGTTTATTGTACTAACTTAGTAAGTGGTCCTTGTAGGAAGTAGTGCTGGAAAATTGAAAGAAACAAGTGAAAATTTTTGTATAGCCTTAAGAATCCAAAGCAAGTTACAGATGCAAAAGGTTATGAACTTATATTGTACCAAACATATGAGCTAATAATTAGAATGACTCGGAAAAAGTATTTTCCTGATAAGCCATTAATGTAGTTTTCACAAAAAATATTTGAAACCTCTGTCAGGAGATTTTTTGCCGATGATCTTATAGTGCTAATTATGTAACTTTTAACAAACGAAAATGAAATATCTGGTATAATTGATAACGTTTGAGATCTATAAGTTGCCATAGCATGTGAATGTAAACAATCTGCTCGCTCACTCAGCCTCGTTCTGGAAAATCACTTAATATTCATTAGATAATATTAAGACTGGTCTATTACACATAACATATCCTTTCCACGACCATAACGTATTTAAACGTGACAAAATTTTGACTTTCCAAAACCCGACCCTGTTTTACGGGAAGACGCCCGAAACGTATTTAAACGTATCAAAAAAATCGCTTTTCAAAACCCGACCCTGTTTTTTCGTCGGAAACCCGTCGATTTATTTTTCATCGATCAGTATTTTAAAACTATTAGTCCTTTGAATGCATCGCATATTTTCTCTCAATTATAATTTAGTAAGAAATAGAATACATTTGACCTATATAATCTGATAAGAAAATTAGTATTTTTAAAAAGTTAAATTTTAAGAAAAAAATCTAATTAAATGTGTTGCTGTTTCTTCATCTTTCATTGTCAAAATAAAAAAGTTGCTCCAAAACAGTTATTCATTATTTAAAAAAAAATCCTATGTCTACCTAGTAATTACTTAAAAATGACATTTTTTTGCAATGGCATAAAAATTAATTACTGTTAAGATTAATTAATTTACGGAATTTTACGTTACAGTCTTCCTGCGATAAACCGAATTTTTCACCAATTACGTAAAAGAGCGTTGAAATTACGGATTTTAACGCACTATTCTTGATATGCAATTTTCCACCTTTTTTACAGAAGAAAGACCGTAACGTTAGATAACGTGTTTTACACGGGTTTTTTACCATGTTGAAAATTCCGAATTTCTTTAAAAGGTAGAATATCGGTAACGGACAAAAGCGTATATGCTTTATTCAAACGTACACTTATCAACGGGCATTAAAATAAAATTTACGCAGATTTACGTTATGGTTTTTAAAAATCGCAAATTAAATACGTTTCGGGCGACCTCCAGTAAAACAGGGTCGGGTTTTGGGAAGTCAAAATTTTGTCACGTTTAAATACGTTACGGACGTCCGTTCGGAAAACAGGGTCGGGCGCGGAAAGGATATAGCATACACATAACATATAACATTCAAAGGAAATATATATTATGTATGTATTCCTTTAACAAACCAATTTATATGCATATCAGGAATCGCCACGCTCACAAAACAAAGCCTCCCCACTCAGCGAAAAATAAGAGAGGAAGAGAGAGAGAGACCATGCTTTTTATAAGTATTTCAATTCAAAAAGGACGCCACAAACTATTAAAGAAAAATAGAACCTTTGGGAATACCGCCTTGGAAACATTGGAACAATTTAGTGTACGTACGTAACTGTTATTATAATATGAAACCTGGAAGCAATATCAATGAGTTTGTAACAGCGCTGGTAACGGGTTAGTGAAAAATGAAGGTTAAATTCGAGGTCCAAAAAATAGGGGTCGATTTCAAAAATCACAAAAAATTGAAGATATGTTTTAATGATTTTTTTAGTATTAGTCTGAATGCCAATGTACTTAAGACTGTGCAATTAACATCTTACATAGATAATAGATCATAATACATCGGATATAGAAGTTATTTGTCCTAAATGGAAACTTGACCTTCGAAGGTAACAATGTTTTGCAGCAAACCAGTTTGGATGTAAATTCATGCAAGTTACGAGTTCTGCTTCAAGCGTCAAATAATACGCCTGCTGAAGGTCAAATAGAACTCTGAGATGTTTCCTTAAAACAAGTAGCTTTTGTTTTTGAAGTGAAGCTGTTTATGAAGTTAAGCTAGTAGAAATCAGTGGAAAACTCATCCGAACCATGAAACATGAAATAATATATGTCTTTTATAATTTAGATTTTTTTATTTCTCCTGAATTGATGGGCATTATCACCATACCCTTGCTCAATAGACTTATTTCAATTATAAAAGCTCCATCTCGCAACATCTATTCAAAGGAAACAATGTTATGATGAGGAAAAGATCTCCTCAAATATTCTTTAATCCTTCTTTAATCCTTGATAAACACATGTTGATAAAAATACAGCAAATATTTTCTTCCTTGGTATGATATAAGGAACAGTTGTCTTTTTTTGTTACCAATATGTGAGGTAGACTCTAACAAGTCAAGTATTTACACAGCCCAGTTGTGTTCACTTCCACGATGTTCGTCTCAAGTCAAGATCAGTGACACAGTCAATGACCCGGCTATATTTGAAAATCTTTTCATGACCGCTGTTAATCATTGTTAAACTGGTAATACATATGAAAAGCAAAAGAAGATAGTTGTCCTAAATTATTGTTCTTGCAATGTGTTTATTTAAATTAGTTAATACGACTAGGTTATTCAACAGCCATTTAGTTTTAAATACATCTTCTTCTTTGCACGCAACATTGTTGAGCTGAATGGTGGGTTGTATGTTTTTACCAAGACAAATTGTACTTGTGTGTTGAAATGATAACCTGTTGGGGCAAGTGTGAGGTTGGTGCATCCTAAATTCTGGTTTAATAACCCAATGGCAAATTAGTTTGCCACTGACCGTTACAATGCGGTAACCCCAAGGGTTCTCATTTTTGTTAATTGTTTGTAGTGTCTTATTTAAGTTTGACATAATTATAAAGACATGCTCTCTTATCCTCTCTAATTTTTCTTTGAGCGGGGAGGTTCTGTTTTGTAAGTGTTGCGATTCCTGATATGCATATTTCACTTTTTTCACGTTATTTCGCACGTGACTGAAACTGATTTGTTAATGGAACCCGATTTGGCCACCTGTGGACTCGAAGGGCTCAAAAGGATTTCTTATTTTGAGGCAGCCTGCTACCAAATTTCGATTGACATCCACTTTGGAGTTATATATACGGACAGTAAATAGTATGTACAATTACAGAATTAACGCTAAAAGCACTGCAAAAATAATTCAAACATGTTTAGAAAATATCCGATGTTTTCCGTGTTTTCCAAAAAAGTCTAAAGATTTCCATAGTTTTTACGCCGTGTTCAAACGATATGAATCTGTATACCAGTGCTAAAGTATGGCTAGGAATTTTCTTATATTATTATTCTTTTCTAAATCTAAAATATAAAATTTGAATTGACTATTAATGTTTAAATATTTCATTATCAAGACAGTTTAAAGCAGCTTTATATTGCCTTTAGTGACAAGATTTGTTATAATAGACATAATCACCTCAGGCGGGTATTATTTGCAATTTGAAGTCTGACACATTTATGATTAAGGATCTTATCAGACCACGTGGTAACTAGCTAAGTCATTCGATCTTTAACCTTCGTGGACAGAACACTGTCGCACGCTAAATTTTAATCAATAATTTTGGAATTCCAATATATTGCTATGTTTATCTAGAATTCTGGATTTGCTGTTGTAAACATCGATATTACTGAAAGTGTTAAATAACAGAACTTTAAATCTTTACTGGACTTCAGTTATTACTCGTCGACGGTACACCGTTGACAAATCCCACCGCCGGAATTTACCGTGGTAGCATCTGCACCCTCATGTTACTGTTTACTGATTAACTGATATATAAACTATGTAAGGAAATGAAAGTCTAACATGAAACATTCATCCCATTACATTACAAAAAGGGCCATTGTTTATACCCAATTCTATCAGGAAGTTACATTTTGTCTATCTCCTATGTCTAAAAAGTTTGCAATTTTATGAAATTAAGTGTTGTGAAATTTTACATCGTTCTTTGTAAGTATGTTACACTTGACACTTCCCTGTCCTTGATTTCCAATTTCAAAACGTTTACATCTGTTTTCGTCGTTTTTAATTTGATTTCTTTTACTTCCTATTTGAAAACGGAATACAAAGTTATTGCCACATTTTCACATATGTCAGTAATATGACACCATCTTACAAATCCACTTATAGTGAAGTTTTCACACTAAGGTGATGCAGAAAGCTATAAACATTAAATATTTTGAGGGAATTCACATATTTTAATATATTTTTCAGGTCGATATAATACATTCTGTGCCAAAATGGAAACTTGATAAAATAACATTGAAATGTAATCATGATGCCAATTGACATCAATTATTAAATATTTCGTGGAATTTAATCAGCAATATATTAATCTTGGGGAAAATAAATTTCACAAATGCATAAAATCGTCCAAAGTGAAGTCAATAATGATTCCGGCGTGCGCAGTAATTTGCATTTCCATTAAAGCTCATAAAAAGGCACAATCAATTCGAGCTTGTAATAATTTTCATTTTTTTCGTGTTCGGTGGCTTTCAATGTTCCCTTTTTATCAATTTCTATGTAAAATTTATACTCTTTAATTCAAATTATCAGTCACTTATTCGATCCTTTCTCAAGAAAATTACATTTTTTAAATATATTATAAATGTTTATATTTTATGTGATACAGGTATTATTACGTATTAGGTATTTTTAGAATTGTTTATTTTAATTTTCATTTATATTATTATTCTTTTTATATTTATATTTTATTATATTTTTATAGCTGTATTGTTTATTTATATCTTTTTAATTCTATATGGAATAGCTGTATAAAATCCAATATTATATAAACAAAATCTAATTTTCTTTTATAAAAAGACAAGTGTCGGAGTAATTGATTTAAAAAGGTTCAATTTTACATAGATCTAGAATTATTACAGAATTATTTTTTATGCATTTGTGAATTTATAAAATTTTACTAGATCTTTAAAATCTGTACAAAACATTGTGTTTTACAGAAGTTATTAATCAAAAAGAGTTTTATGCATAATTAAAGCAACACATATTCATTTGTTTGTTTAATATCTCGTTTGAGTTGTATTAATTGAAAATCAGTATCATGAAATAAAGTTGATCATCTATCACGCGCCATACCGAAAAAGTCATCAAACAACGAGTATCTTTAAAGAAATATAAATAAACGTTGATAAAGATAAAGAGATCGTTTTATGAAAAAAGGGAATACAAAATTAATACATTGTAAATAAATAATAATAATAATTAAGTAACGATTTGGAAGATTGATTTGTGACAAATTTTATTGTCAAATTACATAGTCTTCCCTTTGCGACTTGCCTTTATCACCTTAAAATTTGTCAATTTTTTTCTATCAGGAAGTTCATTTGTATAACAGTTTTTTTTTAAAATAGGTTACATATTAAACTGGGTTTTGTATACAAATTTTCCACTGTCCTTTGTCAATAATATTCTAAAATTTTCTATCTCCCGAGGACTTAACTTGCCCTTGAAACATAATATTTGAGTGAATGATACCGGTAATACGAAATGTCGATCACTAAAAATTACATATGGGGCGCATTCATTGGCATCATTTATGTGATACGAATTTTCCATGTTATTTTGCCTTCATTTTAAGAACATTTCTAAACACGACTGTTCATATAATTTACTTTCCGCCATTAAAATTTTTGATTGAAGATTGCATTGATCTGGTTGATATTTATGTTTGTGATGGTATAATAATCTGATGAGTTTAATATTTATTATGTTGAAGGATAGTTAGACGGACACGCCATTTCAAGAATGGAGATTTTGTCAACTCCTGTTGTTGTACAACAACTTAATTTAATTAAGTTAATTATTCTTGCTCTTAACATCATGTGTTATGCCTATTAAAGAACACGTTACTTAATTACTAGGTAATTAAACCAAAGGAAAAAAGTTATTTTACTTCATTAAAATTTGGGCGGCGTTGCATGAAGCTTAAAGCAATAATATTTGCTGTTACTAGTATTATTGCCGTTAATGCTGTCACTGCGGTTACTGGCAGCATTATTTCTGCTGTTACTGTTTTACTGTAGTTACTGCTCTGTCAGCAATAATACTGGTGCCACATGTACTGCTGCTGCTGCTGGTGTGTTGTATTCTGTTAAATTAAGTTTTGTGATGGTACACATTTGAACTTCATACTGGTGTAAAATTAAGTTGCGCTCAGCCCACCTTAGGGGACCTGGGGCAGTAATACTAAGTTTTGTAGGCATTTTCATTACTGCCGATGACAGGCTAAATCAAACCGAGTCTGCAATATTTTCGTATTAGTAGTGTTCGGTGGCTTTTCAAAGTTCTATGTTCAATTATTTCGATATCACACTAGCGTGTTTGTGCCATGCAGCGGCAGTAAAAAAGTAACCCCGTACATTCAATCACTGCTGTTATCAATTACCGAATTTGAAGGTAGTTGAGCATGTTAATCATGCTTGTTCATACTTCTAATGATGTTTCTTCTACCTGGGACCGAACCAGCCTAGCGCCTAGCCTTGCAATTACGACAACGCAACCAACTAATTTTCATCAATATTTCTTCCAATTTTCAGATAGATGGTTTCAATTTCCAGTCAAAAATAGATTTGGATATTGTTCAATCACCTCAAAGATATTTTTCCAGCAATTTATTTTTGCCTTTGGTAATCTCTGTGATATGCTGGATCCGTTGTCAAAATTTTATTCTATTCAGTTCAAGAAAGTCTGCTTCTAAATAGTTTGCTTTATTAAGTTGAAGTTCATTAGAAAATATTCCGTTGCCCCAAAAACGAAAATAGTTATTGTCTATAATGAACACATCACCAAGATACCTCGAAGTAATGCCATGTTTGATAGAAAGAGATAACATTGTCTTTTTATAGCAGAATAGAAACATATAAGCAGGATTGATGCACAATTAGTAGCCATAGGGTTGTCCATTATTTGTACATAAAAAGTACCAAATCTTATAATATTTACAAGTAAGAAATGATATTGTCTCTAGCTAGAAGCGAACTCGCACCGTCACGGCGACAGCGCCTAGCTTGCAATTCCTGCGACGCATCCAACTGAGCTAACCGGGACAACCCCAAAAAGGTTGATCGGATAGCCCTGATATACGTAAAAATCACTACATGACATCGGTAACGGGTTATTTTACTGATAACAGTACTCACTAAATGTACGGGGAGTCTTTTTACGGCCGCCACACTGCATAAATTGCGCTGTGAATTTCAAATAAAAGTGTCTCTAGCTGGGAGCGAAAAAGAGTGATTGGCCCATGAACAGGCTCAGTCAAACCGAGCCTTGAATTTTTTCATATTTGTCGTGTTGGTGGCTTTTAAAGTTCCCTTTCCATCTATTTGATCAGATCTCACCAGGTCCATAAAGCATAGTTATCACAAAAACAATCTGTAAACAAAGCTCAATATTTAATATTTACACTACAAGTCTTATTCATCTAACGAATCATAATTTCTAATGGTAAACAGTGTGGCGTAATAATTTGAAAGGCGTGGCTAAAGTAGAACCGTTCATAATTTATTGGACGTTGCACAATGTTGTGACTTGTGACGTCGCCGAGCAAGCACGTTTTGCCACGAGTTGCTGTGAAAAAACGTGCTGCCATTCACTTTGTCGTCAATGTTGCTGTTCCAACAGCCATTCAAAAAAGCTTAATATCACAAATTCTTCTAATAATTTCTGTATAAAAGAGAGTATCAATGTGTGTAAATATAAGTATTGAATCGATATTTGATGGTTTTCATTTGGGTATGAAAAACAGTTTGATTGTTTAAAGTACGCATGAAGCTCTTCGGGCTTCACAAACTTTAAACAAACCAACGGTTTGCCATACCCAAATGAAAACCATCAACTATTGATTCAATCCTTAATTACAAAGCGACAAAGGTTTTTATTTAAAAAACAACAACACAAAAACGATGTGTTTTTTAATGGGACTGGTGAGCTAATTTTCTCTCATTAAATTATGAAAAAGTGTGCGGGCGACTTATTCGCTCAAACATTTGAAGCAATGTTAAACTTTTTTGTTTATTGGCCTACCTATTTCTTAACAAAAGATTCGGTTCCACGCAATAAACTTGTTTTCCATAGCAACTATACAATGAAAGTTCAAATATATTTTTCAGGAGCTGCACAATCTACTTATTCATTTAGATAGTGTTCTGTTCCATGCAGAATTTTAGTTGCTATAGCATCTAAATGAACTTTAAGGAGAACAGGGTTTAACTTCGTATGATGCTTGTCCCAGAGTTCCTTTACAAAACTTTTGGTCAATGCATTTTTAAATACTGTGTTTTCATAGATTTACAATGGGAGTTTAAGATAATTTCAGTTTCAGTTACAGTTTAATCCATCTGTCTTGAAACTTTGTAGCAATATTATTTGTTTTACGGTCTACTAATTTATTTCACTGTTGTACAGGTTCAATGTTTTTATCCCTTTCCTCCATCTCTACACATTTCTATGCATGAGCGACCAGTGTAGATCCAGATCAGCACACCAGTTTTGTGACATGAAAACAGGATGGGGATCATAAATTGATTACTAGACCTTTTACTCCGTATTTATAGATTTTATCACTTGACTTTGTAAACAGTGTAGCGTCCCAGGGCCTGCACAACAACAACGGCCGAGAATCTCCGAAGACATCCGAGTGACGTCAGAGGAAATCACGTGGGATTCTACGAGATACTCGCTCTCTTCAACCCTAGACTTCAACCCAACAAGACGTATTGTCAATTATTGTATCAGGATACATCCTGGGATATTAGAAGGTTGGTGCCTTTCTAATGGTTTTTATTTACTTTTAATCATTGCAGCGTCTAATGGACGCTACACTGGCGCTGCTGAACGGCCTGCTGTGGGTAAATTTCGTCGCCGAAGAAATTCGGCAAATGCGATAGTTATTCGTGCGGCCATATGCAATAATCACGGCAGTGATATGGTGTTGAAAATAACGAAGAGCAAACGTAAGCTAACATAAGTCTTGGTTGCAATCGTTACCAGAGGACATAAAAATTTATATGCAATAAAATTACGGAGCAAAATTTATCAAATTTTTGGAAATTTCTATGACAAACTTTTCAAAGGCCCCGCTGCAAGCATAAATAAAACTTCTGGGTAAAAAAGAACCGGAACACCGGGGTAAGGAGACTTTTTATCCAGGTAAAAAACGACTAGTACACCGTTGTTTTTGTAAACATCATGTTATTTAAATAAATATCTAAATAAATTAAACAAATTAGCAAATTCTGGTAAAACCAAGGACTTATGAAGGTACTTATGAACAGATTTTACGACGACTCCTTTTCAGAGGAGAGGGAAGAGAGTAGTAAACACTTGAATTTTGTATTGCACAAAGGTAGAACATATCCGTGTGGGTGCTATTTCATGTGATTATGCTTGAACCGGTCTGGGGACAGTAGTGCATCTTTTTGAAAAAGGGAAGTAAAGCATTAATAGCCTCTCTATTACATAAGTCTTGTAGCTTCGAAATGCCTTTTTTATGGAAGGATGTAGCTGTTCTTAGATGTTCTTGACATGGGATTCCCAGCGGAAGGTTGTGCGCCCAATGTGTAATTGTTGATTCCGGTGCTACCTCTTAAATTTGTGTTCATAATTTCAGTTATTGTCAGTTACCTACAGAACATCGTCATTCGTATCATCACCATCATCATCATCATACCTGTTCATTGTTCGTACCCTCTAGATCTGCTAGACATACAAGTCTGCCACACAAACAAGTAAGTGCACAGTTAACCAGATTACTGGATTATTGTGTATTTTATTATTCTATATAGGGTCCACCTACTCCATCGTGTGGTGGCATAGAAGAAAAAATGGCAGGAAAGGGGGATTCGAACCCAAATTCTGGATTACTTTGTCCAGAGACAAGTCTGGCTGACGTACCCTCAAATCCAATATCTGTATTAAGTGTTCCATCAGAGGTAGAACTGAAATTTGCTGGTTCATCTGATAAGAATCTAAAATCAGAACCAGATCAGACAGTTGAATCTATTATATCTCCCCTTAAGTCAATTAATATAGACCCTTGGGATTACCAATCTGAATATGGTGCTCGGCCAAAAGAAAACATTAATAGAAGGGGGAATGAGGCAGAAAGCAAAGTTACAAGTCAATTTTGCAAAATAGATATAAATACATGTGAGAAAAAAGACCTCCTTAATGTGCCCCAAATTGGCCATTCAATTGCAAGGAAAATTTTAAAAGGCCGAGAGAAACGAGAAATAACTCGTGAAATTTTGTCTTTTATTGCTCCAAGAGTTGATCCTAAATATTTCATCTTTCCAGAGGATCAAGCATTGTCAAAACAACCCGTTCAACAAAATACTAGTAGCCAATCAATGGGTAAAAGTGAGATGCAACTAGCTGTTGAAAATATTGTAGACAAGAAAAACGCAGAATTTTCCTTAAAATTGAACAATTTACTTTTAAGACAGGAAAGAATTAACCCTAAGTCTACTCCTGAAATACCTACTCAGCCAGTGTCCCTTTCCCCTGCAGAAATGGAACACACCCCGGTGAGAGAGTACTATGCAGCCAGGAAATCTCTAAATGGAACTCGTTCCAAACCTACAACTTCCATGGTCCATCCCAGTACAACACTGGAAGGACCCGAGTTATCTTTAACAAGGAATACGCCCGCTTATGGGATATCACATTCATATCCCGTAGAATACACGCGCGAACTTCCAGGAATAACTGGAGAGAAACGAATCAGACACCAGGAAACCCAAGGATATGACTATCCCTTGCTGTCAGGTGAACAGACAGAGGGGATTCCATACTTTTGGGGTAATCCTAATGTCATGCGGGAAAATGTATACCCGGTTGAGCATGAAGACTTTGAGTATGAAACGTCTTCTCTACCTAGACAAAGAATCCCAGCTGGACTGGGTATCTCAGGTAAGCCTACTCCAACATACACGAAGCAAAGCAAAAGACTCGACCCTTCCCAATCGTATCCACAACTAAATTCAAGTAATAAAGTACTAAAAAATGTCGACACCCAAACAGATAACAGGGATACGAGGAGACTTATTCGTGATCCTGTTCATAAAAAAATTGTAGAAACTCCTATACCTAAAAGGCTTGTGTATGATGGGGTGGGGAAATGGAGAACTTTTTACAACAAGTTCGCCAACTTTGCTGACGAAAATAACTGGTCAGGGGAGGAAAGAAAACAGAAATTATGCTGGCTTTTAGAAGGAAAAGCCAGTGATTTCTATGCTCTCATAATGGAAAGAGATCCAGATATTGATTTCTTTGACCTGGTAACCAAATTTAAAACTAGGTTTGATTTTCGTGATATTCCAGAAAACTTAATTCTGGAATTTCAGAATGCCAAACAGTTCCAGGATGAATCCATCTCAGAATGGGGTTATAGAGTCCTGGAACTAGCACAAGAGGCATACAAGGATATGCCAGACTCCCGAATGTATGCCTTGGCGGTACGTAGGTTTTGCCAGGGTGTTTATGACAAGGAGGCGGCCAATCATGTAGCTAACTGTAGACCGCTGTCTATCGAACAGGCAATTGAAATAGTCCGCAATTTCCAGCATAACAAAAGTGTTATTTTTGGAAAAAGTAAAAATGTAAGGTTTGAGGACCGGTCTAGATATGAGATAAAGGCATTAGAACCCGTTAGGGAGGGGGGTCTAGAAATCCCTAATGTACAAAAAGTCCAGACAGCTGGGCCAAGTGAGAAAAACAAACAGGTTTCCCCGGGAATACCAGGCAAAAAGGTTAATTTGGAGGAGAGAATTAGTTCCATAGAAACCAAGGTAGACCTATTAATAGATAACTTTACCAAGTTTGTTACAATGCAAGTGCGTAGACAGGCTAGGTCACCCTCTCCATCCAAGAAATTATATTGTTTTAACTGCAAGGAAGAGGGGCATTTTAAAGCTAAATGTCCGAAGCTTGAAAAGGGTCCAGCAGTTTCCTTTATAGAGGATGATGAGACTGGGTCTTTAAACGAATGGGGGTCAGAAAACGAGGCATAAGCCTGACCCTTGATACTTCCTCAGAATGCCTCGCACAAGAATACCAGGTGTCTGGTGAGCTAGGAAAGGATGCAGATCCGGGGTTTGATTCCGGATGCGTCAATGAATCTTCCCAGGGTTTTGTATCAGAGGAATCTGAGGAAGATGTCAATATCTGTCAACTAAGATCCCACTCTAGCTTATTTGTTAGCCTACAAGTAAATGAAGCAAAAATTGATGCAGTGGTAGATACTGCAGCACAGGTTTCTCTAATATCTGACAAATTTTATGAGAGTCTAGATCCAAAACCACCAGTTATCCGAAAGGTTAAAATGCATACAGCCGGTAGAGAATTAAGCATGATTGGTTTCATTGTCGGCCCAGTGAATATCTCTTTAGGCAACAAAGTTTATGAACAAAATCTTTATGTGGCTCCAATCCATGATGTGATGCTTTTAGGCCTTGATTTCATGACAACTCATGGTATTATAATAAATATTCCCAAAAAAGAAAAAGGAAAACAAACTCTTTGTGTAGATGGGCAAAAAATAGAATTAAAATCAAAAATTGACACAGGTGCTAGAGTATCTAGGGTGACAGTTTCTAAACGAAAAGTGATCCCTCCAAATTCTGTGGTATTCATCCAGTGTAAACTACGGGAAGATTTACCAGAATATGTAGTGGAACCAGAAGCAAAAATGCATCTTCTGGTACCTAAAACTGTTCATTCTGCAAATCCAGAACCCAGGATATGCATGATGAATATTACCAACAATTATGTAACTGTTAGGAAGGGGACCTTAGTGGGAACAGCCCATGAATTCCAGGAAATACATCCAATACCACAAGAACTAAATGGAGAAACCATAATTAGCCAAAGAACACTGTCGCCTAATGGGCTCCCAAATATCCCAGATCATTTAATTCAAATGTATGAGCGGTCAATAAACAACCTAACACCACAGGAAGCTCATGAATTCGCCGAGCTCTTGGTGGGATATCAGGATGTTTTTGCGCGTGATGAATTTGACCTGGGGAATTTCACTGAGATTGAGCACAAAATTGATACTGGTAACGCCCAGCCAATAAAAATGAAAATGCGTCGAACTCCACAATGTTTTGTTAATGAGGAGGAAGGCCATCTTCAGAAAATGCTCAAAACGGGAGTGATTCAGCCGTCCATATCCGAATGGGCTGCTGCCCCTGTCCTTATTAGAAAAAGGGATGGCTCTGTTAGGTGGTGTGTTGACTATCGTGCCTTGAATAATGTTACTGTAAAGGATGTATATCCTTTGCCTAAGGTAGAGGAGTGCATTGACACATTACAAGGTAACGAATGGTTCTCCAAATTAGATGCTAATAGTGCATATTGGCAGATAAAAATAGCAGATCAGGATCGAAAAAAGACTGCATTCATAACCAAATACGGATTGTTTGAATTTGTAAAAATGAGCTTTGGTTTGTGTAATGCTCCTGCCACCTATGCCCGGGTAATCAATCTAGTTCTTCAAGGTTTAAACTGGAATATCCTTTTGGCCTTCCTAGATGACATACTTGTTATGGGTAAAACATTCCAATTACATTTAAAGAATCTGGAAACAGTTTTCCAGCGACTGAGGCAGTACAAGCTTAAACTTAAACCAAACAAATGCGAATTTTTCCAGAAAAAGGTAGTATTTTTAGGCCGAAACGTCAGCAAGGACGGTCTAGAGTTAAGTGCTGATCATATTGAATCAGTCAAATCCTGGCCAAAGCCCCTTAATTGCCATGATATCCAGAAATTTCTTGGATTAGCAAATTACCATAGGGCCTTCATACCCCAGTTTGCAAAAATAGCTGCTCCCCTATATGAGTTAACAGGGACTAAATCATTTGAGTGGGGGGAGGAACAAGAAAAGGCCTTTCAATTAATTAAAAAAGCTCTCCTATCCCCACCAATACTGTCTCTTCCAAATGACACAGACCAATTTATCTTGGATTGCGATGCAAGTGATTATGCAATCGGTTGCGAATTATTGCAGATCCAGGGTGGGCGTGAAAAAGTAATAGCTTATGGTAGTTTTTCCTTAACTGCAGAACAGCGAAAGTACTGTACTACTAGGAAAGAACTTTTAGCTGTTGTGCGGTTTACCAGACAGTTTAGGCACTACCTTCTGGGAAAAGAGATCATTGTCCGTACTGACCACAGCAGTTTGACATGGCTTTTGAATTTTAAGGAACCACAGGGACAAATTGCTCGCTGGATAGAAGAATTAAGTCAATATAATATAACTATCCAGCATAGAAAAGGAGAAAAACATGGAAATGCTGATGCTTTATCCAGGAGACCAGACGAAGGTGCTTGTCCCTATTACAAATTAGGGTCAATTCTGGATACACTACCCTGTGGAGGCTGCATAAAATGTAAAAGAGCACATGAGAACTGGTTTGGATTTGTTTCGGATGTGGATGATGTTATTCCATTGACAGCATGGAAACATTTCACATCTAGAGGAAATCCTTCTAGTTGCGCATGCTCATTAACATGGACTGATAATATCTCGATTGCTCAGGTTAGCAAGTCCAGCAACCCAAATGTTTCCATAGAGGCCATTGATATATGGAAGGATTCTATTCTTCCATGGAATGAACAGGTAGATAATTCAGAGGAGTTGTTTCATTCTCACATAAATCTGGTCTCAAATCATGGACCAGTAGTTATGATTGAGCAGGTTACAACTTCACAGTCTGAATTAACTGTTTGGGGACATAGGTTCAAGGAAATTGTTCAGCAACAATCAGAAGATCCCCAAATTTCTTTACTGTTAGAATGGCTGAAGTCAGGAAAAACTCCCACTGAAGGTGAACTTTTCTTGTCATCTCCAGTTACTAAAAAACTCTGGAATAACAAAGAAATGTTCATTCTTAAAGATGGGGTTCTGTGGAAAAAGAACAAGGGAGATGAAGATAAAGTTCTGTATGTTCCAGAAACATTAAGAAAGGAAATACTGGAACTGAACCATGATATTCCATCCTCTGGCCATCAAGGTATTGAGAGAATGAAAGCCAAGCTAAAAGATAAATATTACTGGCCAGGAATGCGCGGACACCTTGAAAATTATGTTCTTTCATGTACCATTTGCAACAAAAATAAAAAGTCAAGATCAAATAAGATAAATTTAAAATCATTTCAGGCAAGTGCCCCTATGGAAAGAGTCCATTTAGATTTTTTAGGCCCTTTACCTAAAACAAAAAACGGAAATGAATATATTCTCATGATGGTAGATCAATTTACCAAGTGGGTGGAATGCATTCCATTATCAGCCCAAACAGCAGAATTAACCGCACAAACTGCAATAAATGAATTCTTCGCACGATTTGGGTACCCTTTCGAAATTTTCACAGATCAAGGAAGAAATTTTGAAAGCATTTTATTCAAAAGAATCTGTGAAATTCTCTCTATACATAAAGCCAGAACTACTCCCTATCGCGCATCTGGAAACGGTCAAGTAGAAAGGTTTAATCGCACATTAATGGATTCTGTTCGATGTTATATTGGACAGAATCAAACAGACTGGGATAAATATCTCCCACAGATTGCGAGTGCCATGAGGTCATGCGTTAACCGGGATACTGGGTATACTCCCAACAAATTAATGTTGGGAAGAGAAGTAAATCATCCAGTAGACTTGATATTTCCAGTACGTAAACCTGAGAACATCACTAATGAAGATGATTATGTAATTAGAACAGAGAAGGCAATAAAAATTGCCCATGAAACAGCCCGCAAAATTCTGGGAAGCACCCAGAAGCGTTTGAAACGGGATTATGATGTGCGGATAAATGTCAAGAGCTATAAACCAGGGGATCTGGTTTATGTTCTTGATATGGGCCAGACTAAGGGTAAATCGAAAAAATTAACGGCCCCTTGGAAAGGTCCAGGTATAGTGGTGGCAAAGCTTAGTTCAAGTTTGTATAGAATTAAGCTGCGCAACTCTGTATTTGTTGCACATCATGACAAATTGTCTCTTTGTAAATCCCGGGATGTACCAATATGGCTGAATAAGTATAAAAATAATTTAGAGATATTGACTGCAGATGTTCCCGACAAAATAGGGAAAAGTGATGAGGTGTATTGTCTGTGTAGGCAGCCATACCAGGGAGAGTTCATGATTCAATGTGATTTTTGCCATGAGTGGTACCATGGAATGTGTGTTAATGTATCTGCAAATGATGCCCTTGGTATAAACAAATATAAGTGCCCATTATGTGCCAAACCTTAAAACAGTTGTTTCATTCCATTTCAGACATGGCCAGTAACTCTCCCTTTATACAGGAAGTGGAGGACAAGACACGAGCTGGTATGATCATTCAACCATATAAGTTATTTAATGAACTACAGAGAATACCAGGCCTTCCCCCTCAAGAATTTAGCAGACTGATCCAGGGGCAGGCAAGGATCGCAGTGGCCAAGAATCTAAATAAATGGCTTAAGGAGGCTCGGTCCTATGCCAAGTTCTTCTTTGATGATGCCTGGATTAACCAGAACCTGCCTCTAAAGTCTGGCAAACTGTTCCGGAGAAAAGTGACTCCGGAGCAGGATTACCAGGGTCCGGTCATATATAAGGATTTTCGCCTGGCTCCTGGATCGCCTGCTACTTCTAACCTACCTGATCCAGTCCCACTGGACCAGGTGATGGATATAGGTGAGGATCCAGAAGTTTATATTCTGGATCCTGATGAGGTGGAACAGGGACTAAGCAATGGAAATCCAGATAATCTGGGTTTGATTGTGAAGGAACCCGTTCCAGTAATGGAGGAAATTCCCAAGTCAGAAAGTAAACATCCAGAGGTTCTGGATGGATCGGGTGATATGGCTGGGACGTCCACGGAAGTGATTTCATTGCCCCCAAAAAGCAAAAAACGCAGGTCAAGCAGCCCACAGCTGGCTGGGGGTCTAACCAAGGCATTAGAGGCTTGCCCTCTTAAGATCACTTGCGGGGACGGACCCAGACATGTGGCCAGATCGATTCCAGCCCCTAGGAGAACTCCGGGGCAATCTCTATGTCCAGTGTGTGGATTTAGGGATAAAACACTTCGTAGACATGTCTTTAGGAGTCACTTGGCATGGGTGTTTGCAGAGAACGAGACTGATGCCCAGCTTAATGATCTGGGATTTCATCAGCTTCGTCTGAAATGCCTTACAAAACTGTGCCAATTGGTAACAGGTTCCAGTTGTTTGGAAACCCTGTGCCAAAAGGTCAACAGCGAGCAAATGTTGTCGCCGCTGTCCACAATTTCAGACCGCAGCAGAACGGCAATGATATGTCTGGCGGGGAGTCAGGGTTGGGTAATTCCCACTAGCTTGACTCTGGTTCCTCTGAACTCTCCGGCCTGTCTAATTCATTGGCGTCCCCTTGCCGCTCTCCTTGGACTCCTGAGCTCATCCCAGCAGCAGGAGTTCTTTGAGTTCTGCAGTGGGGGAGCGCTGGATCAGCCCATGGCCCCTCAGATGGAGGCTGTGGTTTTGGTTCCTGCGCCCCTGCCGGAACAAGTGGCTGTGTCTGTGGATCGCGGTGGCAGCATGGCTGACGCACCTGAAGTAATGCCAATCGTACCCATATATGATGTAAATAATAATTGTCTGGATGCAATAGACAGCCATTTTCATCTGGACCGTACCTGGCACAAAATTGCACCCCGGGCTGAATGGGATCTTCTCAACCAATCTCCAGATCAAGTCCTGGAAGTGGTTGCGAGTTGTCAGACAGCTAGGCCCCCACTCCTGTCTGTTAGAAATGTGGGGATGATGGCTGTCTATTGTGACCCAGAAACTTATCCAATAAACTTGCCAGTGGATCCAAGATTTAAGTTTTCCGTGGGTCTGCACCCCAGGAAAAGCGGCCAGTTCAGGGAGGACACCCTGAATCGATTGCAGGGACTCTTGGGACATCCCAGGAATGCTGGGTTGGGTGAAATTGGGTTAGATTTCACTGAACCGCGGGGTACCTGGGATGCCCAGATAGGGGTATTTAAAAGATTAATCCAATATGCTTGCCCTGCAAGACCCGTGGTTTTGCATTTGAGGGGGGGCAGTCCCACGGATTATACAGCTTTCCAGCTAGGCCTGGAAATAGCAAAAGAAGCCTGTGCTCGCGCCCAACCCATTCACCTTCATTGCTTTTCTGGCAATGGTGAGGTGGTTGCATCCTGGGCAACAGCATTCCCAAATTGCTATTTTGGGTTTACTGGTCTAGTGACTAGATTTTTACCCGAGCAGATTCGGGCTCTGCAAGCCATTTCATTGGAGCGGCTGTTGCTTGAAACAGATGCTCCATACCTGTGCTGTGCGGATGAAGGAATCCAGGGATACGCTGGAAACCATATTAAGGCCAATACTCCAGCCTATATTGGAGATGTGGCCGTCCATGTGGCCTCTCTGAAGGGTATCTCAGTAGATAAGCTCCTTCAGGCCACCGTGGCAAACAGTCGCCGCTTGTACTCCTTCAGCTAATCCAGTCGTCTGGAATTGCTGTAGAGTACCAGTTGCAGGAAGCAACATGTAAAATTGCAGGAAGCAACATGTAAATGCAAAGAAGACTATTCAGGCAAATAGCTACAGACTGATAATATCTGTTAAACTTTTGTAGATAAATGCACACCAAGATAGGTGATAATGAAAACTAATGTTTACTTGGCATTGATATATGATAACCTGTATGTATTAACTGTTACTTATTTTAACCACCAGTATCGTCTTCCTAACATTTAACTATAGCTAATCTTCATGTTGTATAGCTGTTACATTGATTATAATGTATTAGCCAAGGAACATGAAGATATGTCTACGACAGTACCTTTTCAAAACCAATATCTAATTCAAGTTAATTCACCAAATTATATCCTCCTGTATGTCTGGACTTAATTTAGGTTGAGTGAATTCCAGGTGTCTGGGATCCACCGTTCTCTGAATAGGTTGAGGGACCATTTTATAGAAAGGGGAGGAGTGTAGCGTCCCAGGGCCTGCACAACAACAACGGCCGAGAATCTCCGAAGACATCCGAGTGACGTCAGAGGAAATCACGTGGGATTCTACGAGATACTCGCTCTCTTCAACCCTAGACTTCAACCCAACAAGACGTATTGTCGATTACTGTATCAGGATACATCCTGGGATATTAGAAGGTTGGTGCCTTTCTAATGGTTTTTATTTACTTTTAATCATTGCAGCGTCTAATGGACGCTACAACAGTTTAGATCTTGATCACATCGGTTAATTCTGATTATGATCTACACTGTGTGCTTATAAATTTATTAAGTTTTTTTCTGACCCATGAAGCGAACAGTGCAGATCCAGATCAGATAGCACTGATGTGCCAGCTAATTTCATTGAAATCATATAAACAGAATAAAAACAAATATAATAACTCGACATTTATTGTAACTTAAATCAAACATTTAACATATTCAATTTATATAAATTAACACATAATTTGTTCAACAGCTCCTATAAACTATATTTTCTGAATAAAAGTTCTCTAAAAATGGATTTAGTGGTCTGCTGCAATTCTTCAAAATACTGATACATGTCTAATTTTGTTAACACTTAACTTATTATATATGGTTTTTAAGTCTGTGGTACCATTGTAAATCCAGATCAGCTGGCATCTTCATGCCATCTGATCTGGATCTACACTGTTCGCTTTTTTGGTCAGAAATAACCTAATGAATCTAGTGTAAAGTGTAGATCCTGATCAGATGGCATAAATATAACAACCATACCCTATGGAGTTAAGAGTCAAAACATCTATTGTACACCAGGCTGTAATACGCCATGATGTTGAAGCACCAGTTAACACTTGTAAGTAAACTAACCTGCATAAATGTAAGGACTGCGCTATTTATACGAGTAATAGCTTTTTAACCCTTTTCTCCATAGATACACCTTTATACCATGGGCAAACAGTTTAGATCCAGATCAGCTGGCACATCTGTGCCATCTGATCAGGATCTAAAATGTTCGCTTTTTGATTCGTTTGGTTACTTCTGACCAAAATGCGAACAGTGCTGATCCTGCTCAGATGCCATGGATGTGTCGTCTGCTCTAGATCTATACTGGTCTCACACGTGTAAAAATGCTTTTAGATGGAGGAAATGGTTAACAGGCTCACAATGAATGAAATGAAACATAGAGAGAAGAATGTCTTTGTTCAGTGAAAGAGATTGGTTGTTATCCACAGGGTGAATCACCTGAAGTATTTCCCCAGCTGGGGGCGAACCAACCATTCCCCAGAGGGACACCCATCCAGGCATTGACCGAGCAAACTGTTGCTTAACTAGTTTTGACAGTCGGTACACTTCAACTACGTTGCTGAAAAGCTAGCTCAACAGCGAGGCTGTTGGAAGTGACCTTATGCTGCCGGCACTACACACCCAACAATTGTCCTCATGTGCGGCACAGCCCTACATGAGAATGTCCATTTTGGTATTCACCAGTTAATGCTTTACTCCATATATACAGGTTTTATCACTTGTGCCAACAGTGTAGATCTATATGCAGCCGGCACATCCGGGCAACAGTGTAGATCTATATGCAGCCGGAACATCCAGGCAACAGTGTAGATCTATATGCAGCCGGCACATCCAGGCAACAGTGTAGATCTATATGCAGCCGGAACATCCATGCAACAGTGTAGATCTATATGCAGCCGGCACATCCAGGCTATCTGATCTGAATCTACATTGGGCACTTTATGGTCTGAAATAATATAAAGAATCTTATCGAACACAAACAGTGTCCATTCTGATCAAAAGGCACAGATGTGCAAGCTGGTTCGGATCTACACTATTTGCCCTTGAATAACAGCTCTATTCCATGTAGTAAAGCCAGCACATCTGCGCTGTCTGATCTGAATCTATACAGTTTACCTCTTGGTCACAAATAAACCAATGAATATAAAAGGGAACATTGAAGATCCTGATCAGACAGCACAAAATTCAAGGTGATCCGGATCTACACTGTTCACCCATGGATAACAGCCATATCCCATGTAGTAATGAGTTAAAAGATATTTATTTTGAAATCTTAACATTAATAATGCTACATTCTGTTAAATAAAAAAATAAATACACAAGTCAAAGATTTACTAGGTAAGTTCTCAAACAAAACAAATAACAACAACATGTAACAACAAAGTAAGTTAAATATATAGATATGTATACAAAGTTTTGTATAAGTAAACAAAACAAATACAAACAATAGAAAAATGTGAGCCTTTCTTAAGGGCAAAAAGGACTAACTTTAACCCTGTTATATATCCTGCAGGTATAATGTCTAGAGTAGTTAATAACAAAACTTGGAAAAGTAAGTTTTGCAGAAACAGCAACTGCCCCACCCCCATCCACCCCACCCCCCTTAAACAAAAAAACCACATCAAAAAACTGTCAAGTTATTAATATTCAAAGGGGTACTAATTTTCTTGAATATAATGGATTGGACATCCTCCATTGATACACCTTTATTGTGTGGGCAAACAGTTTAGATCCAGATCAGCCAGCACATCCATGCCGTCTGATCAGAATCTAAACTGTTCGCTTTCTGTTTCGTTTAGTTATTTCTGAATGAAATGCGACCAGTTCAGATCCAGATGGCGGGGATGTGCCAGCTGATCTGGATCTACACTGATCACAAATGCGTATTATTGGAGGAAAGGATTAAATGTATCTTGTTCTCAATAACCATAGAAATTTGAAAGCCACAAATCTAACTTGAATATGGTGTTCCACTGAATATTTTTTGCCAAATGTTGCTTTCAAAAGGTCATTACTAAAAAAATAGGGTATCAGGAATTATCATTCTTGTTGTCACAGATAGCTTTGTTTATGCAGATGATATATTCCAAGTATTTAATGATAGGACAAGTACTTTGAATGTTTTAGGCAACATTAAGTTTCATGTTAATGTTGGGTGAATACTGGATGCAATTGCTGCTGGCAGACAATAGAATCCCTATCGCAAGCAACACAAAAACTGAATTTCACCGGAATGATGCTGTTTCACTGAAAACCCTGAAATGTTATGACCATGAACAAATAAATGCAATGACAGTGGTACAGGTCATGTGAGAAATCATTTCAACATCTGCTTGAATAAAAGCACCATAAATATTTTATGGAATGCCATTTTTTATTGCACAATTTGTAGATTTTTATTGTGGCCCTTTGTTAGGAGTGGCTGATCAAGCTATCCTTCCTCGGCGCAACAGACAGCATGCGTATCCACTTATAATAATGTGATGTATGGCACGCTGTCGCCATTATTCTTGCATACCAGATCAAGTCATCCGGTGTTTTCACCTGTGTAGGAAATTGTGATTCTACACCTCCCATGTAGAATGAGTCACGTGCCATATATGACGTCACGACATCTGATGCATTTATGAATGAACTATGGAATGTCTCGTATAACACTCCGCTACTAAAAAAAGTAGTGCAAAGAAAAATTTACAGGAAAATACCCCAAAATGCGCAAAAATAAATACGGTATGCATGAAAAAGTATCATTCACTTATGTTGGGTTCAGATTGCGTGATCCAGCCCTCGTGAAATATGCACTTAGGCGGTAACTCGGCAGAGCCTCGTTACCGCCCTTGTGCATATTCACTCGGGCTGGATCACGTGATCTTTACCCAACACACGTGAATGATACTTATAAACAAAAGCTGAATTTCAAAGATACTTGCTTGCCAAACAGGGATTATGGGGTGACACATGTTCATTTTGTAATTAATCAGCAGTAAAGAGATCTAAACTAAATATTACACAAGTAATCCTTTACTCCATGGGATATGGCTGTTAAACCATGGGCAAACAGAGTAGATCCAGATGCGCTGTTTATTCTGGATCTACACTGGTCGCAACTTGGTAAGAAATAACCAATGAATCTAAAGCAAACAGTGAAGATCCTGATCAGAAGGTAAAAATGTGCAAGATGATCTGAATTTACAGTAGTTGCCCAAGTGATAAGAAGACATATCTATGGTGTAAAGGGTTAATTAAAACAATGTTACCACTGTTGAACAAACAAAAAATGTATTTTTAACATCACATTATATAACACTCTTAGACTAACTATTGAATCAGTAGCTAAATTTCTTCTTTCGTTGAGACAAAACTTATAATGACAACGTATATAATTCAGGTTTATTAATACTGATTATGCTAAACACAATACATTTACAGATATTAACCCTTTCCTCCATATATACCGTACAGTACGCATTTTTTACACAGGTACGACCAGTGTAGATCCAGATCAGCCAGCACTGGTTGCATTTTGGCCAGAAATAACCTTAATGAATCAGCTGGATGTGCCAGCTGATCTGGATCTACACTGTTTGCCCATGCAATAAAGGTGTGTCTATGGAGGAAAAGGTTAAGTAAATAAAGGAAAGACAGTTTTTGATTAATACTCATTCAAATAAATATCCAAATGAGACGAACATTTATCTGACATGACCCTTAGACGGTTATGCCTCCCAACAATAACAATAACGTTTTGTTTTCACAATAACACTTAAAAACTAGCCTAAAAACAAGATAACTTTATACTGGCCAGTGTCAGATGTAAGATTTCCAGAAAAGAGGGTTCATTTGAACAAGTCTTAGGATAAGTATACGGCAATTTCCAATAATCTGTCCAAATTCCCCATTATAATTAAGTATTTCATAGGATTATTTCCAAAAATCTGTCCAAATTCCCCATTATATTTAAGTATTTCATAGGATAATTTCCAATAATCTGTCTAAATTCCCTATGAAAATTAAGTATTTCATAGGATAATTTCCAATAATCTGTCCAAATTTCCCTATGAAAATTAAGTATTTCTGCCTAAAAAGGGGTCTGATCAACCTCAACTAACCGTTATGGTTCTGCCCCTTCTGGTTGCAACTTAGTATACAGCTTGGGGAAGCAGGAAATCCAGCTGCAAACTCTAAAACCTTGTGACAGAAAAGTTAATGGTTCTGATGTGGTAGTCTTAACAAATGTAAAATGTAACAAGTATAGTTTACATGGTAAACTACGTTAAAGTTCTTGAATAAATATGACAATCTGCATACAAATTTGACGAACGTTCATTCAACTCTTTACTCTCTATATATAGGAATTTAAACACATGTGTGACCAGTGTTGATCCAGATCAGCTGGCACTTATCTGCCATCTGATTCGGATCTACATGGTTTGCATTTTGGTCAGAATAAAAAAATAAAAAAAACATCAAAGTGTGTAGATCCTGTTCAGACGGAATCAAATGCGCCTGCTGATCTGGATCTACACTGTTCCCCCATGGTATAACCCTTATATGCCATGTAGTATAGGGTTAGAAGTGTTCTGCTTACACATTATGTACCACTAAAATATTGCTAACTTCAGAATTTACAAGAATATTAACACTTTTCTCCATATATATGCCTTTATATGCTACCAGTGTAGATCCAGATCAGCCAGCACATCCATGCCGTCTGATACAGATCTGCATTGCTCAAATTTAGGTCAGAAATAACCTAACAAATCGAAAAGCAAACAGTTACAATCCTGATCAGATGGCATGGATGTGCCGGCTGATCTCGATCTAAACTGTTCGTCCATGCAATAAAGGCGTATCTATGGAGGAAAGGGTTAAGATATGAGGCACGCCACGGGAAAAGGTACCTTCGGTCATTTTTGTGTGATTTTTGTTATTACTATATTTAGAAAGAATTTTCAAATTTCTATTATTTTCTCATAACAAAACAGTGATTTTGCTACACATTTTGACAATAAAATGGTATTTTTACCGCGAAATGCATAATAATTAATGTCGTCTGCTCAACTTTATGACGTTGTTTCAAGGAATGTCGTCAACTGCCCGAAGGTACCTTTTCCCGTGGCGTGCCTCATATATAAATATCACATCCTTCAGTGGGTGATAGAATGGAATGTTCACCCGAGACAGGTATTTATTATACCTCACGTGACAAGTTTACTATATGGCGTAAGGTGACGTCACATGCTGACAATCCGTAATGTTACCCTCTTGACATTACCTATACGCCCGCTTGACATTACGAGTCGGCCCTCGCGTGCGTTGAATGATTTTACTGACAGTTGAATTAATGTTTTATTGATTAAATTGACTTTTTATTTTGTGTTAATATCATTGTTGAATAAATTTGTAAAAGTTTCCGAATTATTTTGTTCGGTATAATAAAATAAATATCACATCCTTCAGTGGGTGATAGAACGTTATGTTCGCCCTTGACAGGTAATGTCAACCTCAGCTACGTTATGTTCACCCTTGACAGGTAATGTCAACCTCGGCTAATGTCTCGGGTGAACATTCCGTTCTATCACCTACTGAAGGATGTGATATTTATATAATGTAAACATCACAGTTTAGCAAAATCCAGGTCAAGTTTTCAATTTCCTGATTTGGGATTCATGTTTCAATAGAACCCTCTGTTTTGTGATAGTTTTAAATTTGTAAATCATAAAGTTAAAGGTGAAAAAACACATGAAAATTAATGATGTTGTAAACATTAAACAGTGATTATGTGATTCCAGCTCATGTTCGCAAGTCATTGCAAGAGATAATTCTGACTGATTGATTATTGACAAGTTTGATTACTGACTACATTTATTTCCTACAAAACAGAGCCAGGGTCCAAGATCATAAAACTAAGATTTGAGATCAGTCTCAAATCTCAAGGATCTGGTTGGCTGAAATGGCGATTGGCTGAAATGGCGACTGGCCGTCATTCAGCCAATCAGATCCTTGAGATTTGAGACTGGTCTCCAGATTTAGTTTAATGATCTTGGACACAGGAGTTCTAAGCACATATAGCTAAGTGTAGAACTAAGGAAAAATTTATTTTCAGCAAAACCATTGCAAACTTTAACCATAGAATAGCATCTTATTGTAATTATACTAAAAAAAATGTAAATTTATGCCTCATAAACACAGTCATTAATATCTTCTGCGCAAGAATTTGCCAACTCCAAGTTAAACAATATCACAGTATTTACTCTGGCTGGAATGTCCTGGATTCACTTATAGAATGTTGGTGACTTAATCTGATCCTATTTTACATTTAAATTTGCTTAGTAAACAACTTTTTTTAACTTATTACCTTCCTTTCTAATTTTTCAGATTTGTTTCACAAGAAAAGATAAAATAAAATGAAAATGTGTTTATTTCAGTGAAACATCGATTTATTTCACTTTTAACACTGGTATTTTCATTTGTGGCTATGCCACTAACATAGTTAAAAACTAGTAAGTTAATTCTTTACCTCCTAGATACACCTTAATGCATGGGCAAACATTGCATATCCAGATCAGTCGGCACATCCATGCCATCTGATCAGGATCTAAACTGTACCCTTTTAGACTCATTTGGGGCATTCCTGACCACAATGCATTTGGGCATTTCTGACCACAATGCATTTGGGGCATTTCTGACCACAATGCATTTGGGGCATTTCTGACCACAATGCATTTGGGGCATTTCTGATCACAATGCAACCAGTAAAGATTCTGATCTGAATCAACACTGCTTGCATATGCACATGCAATAAACTGCCTATAAATGGAGTAAAGAGTTAAAATTTTGAGTAACTCTCATTTTGAGGTAATGACTTTTCATTCGCACCAATAACTTTCTCTGTATCAAATGAGGCATGTCTCGGGAAAACGTGTCTTGGTAATTATTTCTCCTATTTCTGTTGTTATTATATGGGGCATGTCACGGGAAAAGGTACATTTGGACAGTTGACGTCAATTCTTGAAATGACGTCATAAAGTGGAGTTGTACCTTTTCCCGTGGCGTACCCCATAATAGAAAAAAATTCCCATGACTAAAAATTTGGTTACACGCTTTGACAATATGATGGTTTTTTTTACCACAAAATCCATAATAATAAACATCATCTGCTTAACTTAATGACATTTCAAGAATTAACGCCAATTGTTCAAAGGTACCTTTTCCCGCTATGTGCCCCAAATCAGGATTAGATTAACCTAGCAATCCCTAATGACTAGGTTGTTATAGCTTGATAACTAACAGAATTATTCTGGATAACTCCATTGCTACTTGTGGAATTAGAGTTCAATAAAGTTGTTTCGTTTTGTGAGGCTGCTGGGTGTTCATCATCTACTGAGTGTGACTTTACAGCAACCTCGGCCTCAAGCGGCACCACCTCCGGTAACTTCGGCAGCTTCGGTACCACACAGATGTAAATTAACATTAAAATCCCCTGTAACAAAAAAAGACATGAATTTCACCCTTAATCTTATGAATTTCAACTTAACTCCATGGGGTATGGCTGTTAGCCCATGGGCAAACAGTGAAGGTCCAGATCAGCCAGCACATCCTTGCTGTCTGATCTGGATAAAAACTGTTCACATTTTGATTCATTAAGTTGTTTTTTTTACAAGAAGCTTCCAGTGATTATCCTGATTCTACAACACAAATGTGCTGGCTGATCTGTATGAAAACTGTTCACATATGTATAAAAACCTACGCCTATTCGCCCACGCAATAAAAGTATGTCTATGAAGGAAATGTTTAAGGGTTATGAATTTCAATTTAATTATATTCCTGAAATCTTATCCTTGCTGATTCAATTCCTGGTGTTCTGGTCTAAGTAATGTCATTAAGTACTGAAGCAATTAGCTTGACAGTTCCATTACTGGAGCATCCATATTTACTGTTATTCATTTAATTTTGCGGGGATCAAATTATGCGCAAATGACGTAAGACTTAGTGACATTTTCAGAAGGGCCTAAATTCGCGCATTGTATTATAAGACTAGATATTCAATGGTTCGATTTCCTAGGATTTTATTTTCGGGCATTTACTGTATCATGAAATATGCAAAAATTAAACCACTGCAAAATATGATACCACAGTACTTTACAGTCCAACAACAGTGATATTGATTAAATCAGCTTACATAGCTTTGCAAGGATTAAGTGAGGTTAATTTAAAGTTAATCAGGGTAAGACAGACATTTTGGTTGTTTAGCCCTTTCCTAAATATGTATGCCTTTTTACGCATGTGAGACCAGTGTAGATCCAGATCAGCCGGCACATCTGTGTCATCTGATCAGAATCTGCACTAGTTGTGTTTTGGTCAGAAATAACCTAACGAATCATAAATGATAGTGTCTCTAGCTGGGAGCGAACCTGCACCGTCACGGCGACAGCGCCTAGCCATTCAATTCCTGCGTTGCAACCAACTGAGCTAACCGGGACAACGCCAAAAAACGTTGATCAGATAGCCCTGATATACGTAACAATCACTGCATGACATCGGTAACGGGTTAATTTACTGATAACAGTACTGACTAAATGTATGGGGAGACTTTTTACGGCCGCCACACTGCACAAATAGCGCTACTGTGAATTTCAAATGATAGTGTCTCTAGCTGGGAAGTGAACGTATAGTTCTCTATAAAGTGAACGTGCACCGTTAGGGTTAGCCTAATCAGATGGCACAGATGTGCCGGCTTATCTGGATCTACACTGGTCGCATACACAATAAAGCTGTGGCTATGGAGGAAAGGGTTAACTTAAATTTTGTGGTTTTGTATGTTTTTGCAAGCTTTTTTAAAGTGCGTGGGTTGGAGTGTACTCAGAAAGGTAACTTGTACTTGTAAGATAATATGAGAATGTGAAGGGGAAAATTTAAGGTTGGTGCACCCTAGAACCTGGTTTGAATCCCCAGTAGCAATAATGCTTTGCCACTGAAGGATCCAAGGCCATAACCCTCATATTATCATATTTGTTGTTTGCTTTCCTTTCCTCTTTACTACATAGCTGTGTTTTCTGAGTGTGGCCATACCTGATATGCATTTTTCACTTTTTTTTCAAATCTGAGCAAGTCCTCTAACTGTTCACTGTTTAATTTTAACCCTTTGCTCCATATATATGCATTTAAATGCATGCACGACCAGTGTAGATTCCGATCAGCCGGCACATCTGTGCTGTCTGATCAGGATCTGCACTGGTGGCATTTTGGTCAGCAATAACTTAATGAATCAAAAAGTGAACAGTTTAGATCCTGATCAGATGACAAGGATGTGCTGGTTGATCTGGATCTAAACTGTTCGCCCACCCAATAAAGGTGTATCTATGGAGGAAAGGGTAAAAGAAACTGCAAAACAAACAGTGAAGACTTTTACATAACAAATAATAAACAGTGATGACCCAGGATGTGCCAGCTGATCTGGATTTACAAAAATTTTCATAAAATAACTCACCCCAAAACCTAACATAGCAGCAATTCCTACACATGACCATGGGAACCCAAAATTCTCTACCATGATTCCTCCGATTGTTGGTCCGAAAAAAGCCCTGAAATACAAAAGACTACCAGGTAACTGCCATAACCAAATTTACTTTAAAAGTCTGACAATAATAATTTTGAATCACACGTCAGCTCACATAGCTCTTCATGGACTGATAGAATAATTATTATTTGCATTAATCAAGGTATAAAAAACATTACAGTTAAAGTGTGTGAACTTTAAACAATTTAATAAATGTTTTAAATATCCTGATGAATGAATAAAATTATTGATAACATCACTAAATATTTGAAAATTTAACCCAATCGAATATCGATTCAATCCTTAAATAAAAATCAGTTCATGTGATAAATTGTTAC
Source organism: Corbicula japonica (assembly GCA_038501625.1). Taxonomy (NCBI): domain Eukaryota; kingdom Metazoa; phylum Mollusca; class Bivalvia; order Venerida; family Cyrenidae; genus Corbicula; species Corbicula japonica. The sequence continues at coordinate 42,944 of JAZAYU010001127.1, read as the reverse complement.
TTACCCAAATGCAAAACTGGAGTTGAAAAAACCAGAAACTTTTCCATAAGTGTCTATATCATTCGGCATGCCGAGTGAACTGTAAAAAAAATGTAACATCATAACCCATTACTCCATGGGATATGGCTGTTATCCACAGGCAATCAGTGTAGATCCAGATCAGCTGGCTCATTAGATCAGGACTTCACTGCTTCTTAATTCATTAGGTTATTTTTGACAAAGAAGTGAACAGTGTAGATCCTGATCAGATTGCACTGTTGTGTCAGCTGATCTGGATCTACATTGATTGCACATGTGTTTAAAGGAATATATTTTGAGTAAATAGCAATTGATTCAAAGAATATGGTTCTTTTTAATTACTCTTTGTATTTAAGAGGAAAACATGTTAAGAGCTGCGTTACTTTTTCATTGTGTCGTGGAAAATTTAATTTACTAAGAAATTGTAAGTTTTGAATTATTTCTCTAAAAAGACTTATAAGACTATCTATTGGATTTAGATGGTTCAATGTCTGAGATTGTTCTATCGGTAGTTTTAGTAATTAGTAAATTTGCAGAAAACCAGAAAAATGCTCAATGGTGGCAAACAGCGGAGGTGTGCTCCTGACATTTAATATTATATAGAGATTGTTTCAAATTCAGTCATAAGTAAAACTTTAAATTCCTATTGTATATTCATATTTTATCAAATAATAACAGCTGGTAAGTAATTTCTGAAGTGGTATCTTTCTATTATAGGGAGTATACTTACTTAGCACCAATAAGCAAAGCTTTGAAGGTTGGAATCAATGCGCAACCAACACACAAGCCAATCAGAGCCAGCGATATCACATTGACGTAGATTGCACTGCAAATAATAGAACTTTAATTTTTATTTTGTATTAACCCTTTCCTTGATATAAACACATTTTTACGCATGTGTAGATCCAGATCAGCCGGCATATCCATGCCGTTTAGATCCTGATCAGATGGCATGGATGTGCCAGCTGATCTGGATCTAAACTGTTCGCCCTAGCAATAAAGGTGTTTCTATACAGGAAAGGGTTGAATGACTTGGAGCTTTGTTTCACTACCAAAATAATAGGCTTAAACCCTGTAATTTATGCAGAAAAATGGTCGGATTCTGTCTCGCTATCATTTACACAGATTGTACCACAAACAATATAATCTTGTTTATGCAATGACACCTGGATTTTTTTCACTGCTTGAGAAATGATTCTATACCTCTGTAAATCACGGGAATATAATGTGCCCTGTAACTACCTTGAGTTCAATTGGAGCATAATACTGTTAGTAATATTGGAGCCTGGCTTCATGGCAGGAACAATTTCAGATTAAGTAGTGTACCAAAAAAGCAATGCACACAACATTGTCATTGTTGCTACAGGGCTTTTCATCAGAAAATTGAGAAGAGCCCTGGCCTTTCAAATTGGGAAATTTATGCATGAGTATTGTTTATTTTGGGAAAACAAAATTCATTGAAAGATGGGTACTAGTTTATGAATTCGAATTGTAATAAATATTTCAACTTAAATTAAAAATTTTAAAGCAATTATTTTTCAGACTTTAATTTTCAAACTCCCCTCAGAAGATTTCAATCCATTTTTGGACATCTTACCTAGTATTTTGGGAAGAATCTCTGTCACAGTTGGGAAATAATACTATATTTTTGGATTGGGAAGACACCTTTTATAGGCCTCTTTTATATAAGGATGAAAAGCCCTGTGCTACCTTTCGAACAAAAAAATGAACAGTGGATATATAAGATGTGCTGGCTAATCTTGATCTACTCTGGTCACAATGGGATAAAGTGTATAAAAAATAATATGCCAAAATTAGTGTAAGAACTGCTTTTGCAGTCAAAATATGCCGAAGTTATACTTAAAACAGCGAATTATTTAAACTTGGAATGATTTTCAATTCTAGAATCTTCATACTCTTCTGGACAATGGAAAGTTGATCTTTTTGTCAAATACTGTTTTCAAATTATCTCCAACTGGCATTAGTTTGTGATAAGTGATATACTTTAATAACTGTGCTCAATGTTTACTTACCCTGAACTATAGCACATTACCTTTAATGCATGTATATCTTACTTACCTTTGGGTGAGATATGCACGCATATCTAACCCATATGGCATTCATGCCTTTGTACATGTGGGTTAGATATGCACGCATATCTAACCTCTATGGCATTCATGCCTTTGTACATGTGGGTTAGATATGCACGCATATCTAACCTCTATGGCATTCATGCCTTTGTACATGTTGGTTAGATATTCATGCATATCTAACCTATATGGACTTTTTACCTTTGGGTCAGATATGCACACATATCTAACCCATATGGCCTGCCAACATGAGCATTAGATATGCTCCAATAACAGTAAACACTTAAACTGTTTCATAGTTTTATTCACATCTATTACTGACATCATACTCGATGACAAATGAACAAAGTTTAATTGTTTTATGAGCATTGCTTTCATTTTTTAAGCTTTACAGTATAATAAGAAAACGACATTGGATTAACTCTTTCCTGCATAGACACACCTTTACTGCTAGGGCGAACAGTTTAGATCCACAGTTTAGATCCAGATCAGCCGGCACATCCGTGGCCAGCTGATCAGGATCTAAACTGTTTGCTTTTAGATTCATTAGGTTATTTCTGACCAAAATGTGACCAGCGCAGATCCTGAACAGACGGGACAGATGTGCTGGCTGATCTGGATCTACACTGGTCGCACATGCGTAAAAATGCGTATATCGAGGGCTCAGCGGGAAACTATCGTATCTGCATTTTGTAAAATTGTTCAGGAGAAAGAAAAAACTGTTTTATTTAAATGTAAAATATTTCATTTTTTTGAAAATCTGTAATTGAGCATCAAGAACCAATCTGATCACAAGACTGATTCTTAAAATACAATTAAAAAATTTGTTCTCATTAAATTTGAAGATATGTCAGATACAATAGTTTCACGCTGAAATTGCCATAAATTGAACAAAAACCTCAGCGTGAAACTATTGTATCTGCAATTATTTTTTTTCGTTTTACAAATAAAGATCATTTTCTGAATATATTTAGAATGTATATATTGTTTTTGTTAAAAGTAGATAAATATTTGCTATTTATTTTGTCATAAATTTATCTTTTATTGTGCTCAGCGCGAAACTATCGTATCTGCATATTTTTTTCCAAATGTTAATTTCATTATTGATTTCACTCCCAATCAATATTTCATGGCAGAATTCAAATATTAATGTTGTTATTGCTTGTTTTGTGTCAATCTTAAGAGATAAATCATGAATAGACTTTGAGATAGAATTAATGTTTTAAATTATTTGAAGCCCACAATGTATTTGCTCACTTACTTAAAGGCAATTGCTACAGCTTAAAAAAAGTTTTAACTTTTTATATTTAAATGAAACTTCAGCATATTGTGAGATACATATAAAAACTATAAGAATCTTTTATTTCATCAACTGAAAAGAATACTATGATTTTCAAATCTGAGTTGAGCCTGTTCTGGGCATACCTTTTTTATTAAAAAACAACAACAACTAAATAACACTTGCATAATCTGAAAATCCCTTGTTATCATTAAAACAGCTTTGCAACTTAACCATAAACCATTCATTTATTTGTAATCATCAGGTCTGTTTATTAAAATTATAAAACCATGTTTTCTTCAGTAAATAAATGACTATAAGGCTTTAATTTTTACAAGTTGAAACATTTCTCTGGTTTGCAAAATAGTTTTTGATATGTTTTAAACAACTAGTACTGTTTCCAAACGGGCATGGTAACATATACTTTGCTGATCTATTTTAAAATAATGTTAAATGAGTATCTGAGTAAATTTTAGACAAATTCTATTGTTCAAAAAGACGGATTTCTTAACTTCATGTAGAAATGCACTTATTTAAACAACAACAACATTCCTTTACCCTGAAACATTTCTTAAGTGAAAACAGATTGTTTTGCAAAAATTTTCTGAATTTACAAATCATGTTGTAATTAATTTAATGTATACAAAATACAGTGTTAACTTAAGATTAATTGTGACTTTAATGAGGTTCCTTTTTAACCGGGTGTTCCTACTCCATGCAGTGAATGTCTCAAACTTAATAGCTCAATAAAATTTTAACAATCTCGGTTATATGCCTTTTTTTTGTTTCATTTTTTAATATACAAGAAAATATCCTTCAATGCTGAACAAATCAAAGTCTATTGGTATAAAAAAAGAAAAAAACTGTAGCAATCGTATTTAAATTGGTAAACATAATTAACCATTGGCAAACAGTGTTGATCCAGATCAGCCTTCCCATCCATGCAGGATCATCACTTCGGCTTGTCATGTTTTGATTCATTTTAGTGTTTTGGACCAAGAAAATACCAGTATAGAATAATTATGTTTTAAAAGTTCAGTGTTGAATATTGTTATTGTTAAATAAAATTGATTCTACATAGTTGCAAAGTAAAAAACTTGTTGCTAAATAAATAACTGCCATTTAACCATGAACTTCATGAATCCCATTGCAGTCCAATCAGGATCTATACACAGGGCACTAGACAACTTTTGGGACAGGTACCCATACCCGCAGGAAGGGAAAGTTTACGTCATTTTAAGACAAAAAGGGGAATTTTAAGTAATATACATGTTTTAACTAAAAGGTCACACACACTTGTAACACTGTTTTCTATCTCTGATTATAATAGCAACCATATTTTGTGACAGTAGACTTACAAATAAAACAATTTAGATACTTTTTTTATTAATTTTTTAAATGTTTTTTTAATAGATTTTTTAGGGGAATTTGTTACTGAAACAGGGGAAAAAACATACTATTTTGACAGGGGAATGGGGCCCATATTCGGCCCTAAAACAGTCAAATGAGTGTCCTGATACAACACAATATAATTAATAAAAAAACAATAAGCCTAAGTCTATATCTAAGTCTATATCTTAATCTAACTGCATGGATGTGATGGCTGATCTGGATCTACACTGGTTGTTAATGGTCTATTATGTTCACTGATTTCAGTCAAGTTAGTGTGCAGATACGATAGTTTCACGCTGAGCACAATAAAAGATGAACTTGTAACAAAATTAATAGCAAATATTCCTCTACCTTTACCAAAAACCATACATACATTCCAAATATATTCAAAATATCTCCATAAAATGATCATTCTGTGTGTAAAGAAAAAAAATAATTGCAGATACGATAGTTTCGCGCTGAGCAAAAACCCCTACCGCAGATACGATATTTTTCACTTTTTTAAATTTTGAAAAGAAGATATTAGATTTAATCTATACTTTTTTGTCAGATTATGGGGACTATTAAAACAAGTCAAAATATGAAATAATACCATTTTTGATAAAAAGTGCAGATACGATAGTTTCGCGCTGAGCCCTCGATATATCTAGAAAAGGGTTAAAAGCTATGGAATAAACAGTTTTGAGTAGATCACAATAACTTTCTACTTCTTATTAGTGATAACTGCTTTGTACTAAGTCTTATAAATTAACACTTTACTCCACAAGTACACATTTTACGCATGCGCAACCAGTGTAGATCCTGATCAGCAGACACATTTGCAGTTTGATCAGGCTATGAACTGGTCACATTTTGGTCAAAAATAACAAAGCAAAACAAAAAGCGAACAATGTAGATCCTGATCCATGCTGGCTGATACACACTGGTCGTTTACAATTTAGAAGAAATGTGTTTTTTCTAGTGTAATGGCATAATTCTGAGGTTCCATATTGAAATATTTAGAGGATATTTGTTTATGCCAGTGTAAGATAGAAATATATTTCACCGAGTGAGGTTTGGAATTCATATTTTAATGAGTCACGAAGCCACAGTCAAAAAACATAAATCTGGAGTTCACAAGTGAAATATTTTCCAGTCTTTTACTGGTAAAAACAAATATTACCTTTATTTTATGCTTTTATTGCATGATTTGGTGTGAATTTTACAAACATATGCATGAAATTGCATCATAAACATTTGTTTGGGACGTTACGTCATGATGTCATATACACAATCTTGAACCAGTTTACTTAACATTCTCATTCGAAATATTATGTGTATTTAAAAAAAAATTGATTTATTCCGCTGTTTGAAAACAGTGAAATACCGCTTTTATTTCACCATGAAAATTCTATCAACTGGAAAGCATAAAATAAATAGAGGATATTTGTTTTTACCAGTGTAAGATAGAAATATATTTCAACAAGTGAGCTCCGGAATTCGTATTTTCACGAGTGTCAAAAATACATAATTCCGGAGTTCATGAGTGAAATATATTTCTATCTTTCACTGGTAAAAACAAATTTTCTTTTTATTTTATGCTTTGAGCGCAAAATTTGCGTGAATTTGACAGAAAAGTTGCAAGAAATGGCGCCAACCGCTTGTTTATGACGCTACATCATGAAATCAAATATACAAATTTGAGCCCGTTTTCTAAACATTCTCATTAGGTATGTATGCATTTGGGTACCAACCTGAAAAAATCAGTGAAATTAAAAATGATATTCCCCTGTTTAAAAACAGTGAAATACCATTTTTATTTGACCGGGAATATTCTATAATTCACTAAAAAGCATAAAATAAAAATGTATACCAATTATCAGTATCTAGAGTGTGTCCACAGGGCAATTATTCCCTCAACTTTTGCATTTTTATAAAATTTTGTCTTTGTTATAATGTACAATGTATTTACAGATTCATACTCATTGTCAAGTTTTACACCACTAGTATTACTGTGAAACAGGAGGGAGAAAATGTGTAGGCCTCGACCAGGATTCGAACCTCAGACATCCGGCTTACCGTGCCATCGCACTACCCACTGAGCTATCTAGGCTACCTGTAAAGGACGCTACTACATTCCTCCCTTCTAAATGAGACAAGCCACTTAAATCTACAAATGTCTACACAACATAGGTTCAAATCGACTACCCCAGTCAGTGCTTCGCTCAGTAGAGCTCCAAGGGTAAATCGATTCCAACTGGCCACCAAATGAAACAGGGGGGAGAACATGTGTAGGCCTCGACCAGGATTCGAACCTCGAACCTCCGGCTTACTGTGCCGTCACTCTACCAATTGAGCTACCGATGCTACCTGTTAAGGACGCTACTACACCTGTTTGATTAGTTACATTATTTCTGACCAAGAAGTGAACTCTGTAGATCATATGACACAAATTTGCCAGCTTATCTAGATTTAAACTGTTGGCACATGCATTTAAAGCCAAATATCTGTAGGAGAGAGTTAATCAATGTTATTCAATCAATTTCCCATCCAGGAAACAACAGTAGCAGCTATGTGGACAGTCAAATCGGTCGCCTCTTATCAGCTGGACGCTTTCAAGCTAGTGGAAAATCAATTCAAGCACTACTGACATACAGAAAGCCCAGGAAATCATTTATGTAAGCTTAAAAGGTAGAATAAAACACAAAATGATACAATTATTTAACAATAAGTAATCTAAACAGTGAACTGTACCAAATATACAACTGAATTTCAAATAGCCTATAATTACACTTTAATTTTCAACGATGTAGTCCTATTTATGTAATGATTGATAATTCCTGGTGGTAGAAAACCATTTTTGGATAAAAACTTATATGCTTTATTCAAACCTACACTTATCAACAGACATTTTAAAATTGTTTAAGCAAATATTGCAGTAAAAAAAATTATTAATACACCTGCAAATAAAACAAATGGTTTTCCAACAAATACAATGATGATATTAAAAATGCAAGAACAAATACAAATTATTAAACCTGTCAATACCATAAACTCATTAAGCTACTATTATTTAGTTTTAACATGATGACATATTACAAATTCTTATGACGATTCTGACGTGTCAAGCGCAATATTTGGGTCGCTACCTTGAAGGTCCTGGTCACCACCTAGTAGCAAAATCATGTCTGGCCCATTACTTTTTTATTTGAAGTCAGATTTTAAAATTATCTCACAGAAATGATCATTATAATGAGACGACATGTTGTGTGCAATATTTGGGTCGCTACCTTGAAGATCAAGGTGAAGGCATGACCTTGTAGCAAAATTGTGTCCGGCCCATAACTTTTTCATTTGAAGTTTGATTTTAAAATTCTTTTACAGAAATGATCATAATGAGACGACGTGTTGCAGGGTTGCTTCCTTGAAGGTCAAGATCATGGCATTGTGTCCGGCCCATAATTTTTGTACTTGAAGTCGGCTTTTAAAATGATTTCATAGAAATGATCACCGTAATGAGACAAAATGTTAAGCGCAATATTTCGCTCGCTTTTTTGAAGGTCAAGGTCACAGCATGTCCTTGAAGCAAAATCATGTCCTGTCCATAACTCTTTATAGTTGGATTTAAAAATTATTTCGCAGAAATAATCACCATATTGATGCAATATTTAGTCACTGCAATGAAGGTCAAGGTCACAGCATGTCCTTGAAGCAAAATCACATTAGGTCCTTTACTTTGTTATTTATAGCTGGATTTTAAAATTGTCAGATTTTATTGCACTATACCATTTCCAAAATTTACCTAAAAAGTTATACAACTAACTTTTTTGTCGCAAAGTACCCATTTGAGGAGCATCGTCCATCTTCGATGGTCTCTTGTTTTCAAATAATTCAGTCAAATTTAAACATGTTTACTTTCAGCTGTTAATCAAAGGTCGTCAGGGAATTAACAACAAAACAGTGTATTTAAAGCTGCCCAGGAAACCAAAGGACTTAAACAATCGATATTGGCTACAGATTACAAAATGAAACAAAGTCTGCAGAAGTACATTTGTACTTCATTACAGAAACAGAATGTGACACTTGGGATAATGCTATGCATAAGATACCGTTAGTTTTAAGTATTGTTTGCAATATCATAATAATTACTAATGCAGTCAATTACATTCAATTTGATATTTTGTGTTATTATATTTTGTTTTATTGTACATTTCATTTAAAATTATGAAAACATTTAGATCTATATATTTTTCTTTAATATCATACAATTTCTTAACCTTTTCCTCCATAGATACACCTTTATTGCGTGGACGAACAGTGTAGATCCAGATCTGTCAGCACATCCAAGCCATCAGATCAGGATCTTCACTGTTTGCTTTTTGATTTGTTAGGTTATTTCTGACCAAAATGTGACCAGTGCAGATCCTGATCAGATGGCATGGATATGCCAGCTATAATCTGGATCTACACTCGTCGCACATGCATAAAAATGTGTATATATGGAGGAAATGGTTAAATTAATAGCATTTATTTGAGACAATATTTTGTGAGCTGCAATTAAGATAGATTTGATCATTTTCATTGTTGTCCAATACAGTGAACTGACAAGTGCATTAGGCACATAATTATATTCATAATTATATTGGATGAATTAAAAAAAGCAGTCAAACTATAAGTAACTTGCATGAGTGTAAGGCAAAGATGGAAAAAAATGTGTGAACAGGGGTAAAATGTTTTTGAGGGTACAAGGTTCTACCAAGTTCCCGGAAAAACCAGTTCACTGACATACTTATAAGTTAATAAATGTGGGCATAATTGACCTGATTTTTTATTTATTTTGTTACATTGTCTTTATAACCAGAAAAAGAACAGTATCTCTATCATAAGGCATGGATGTTCCGGCTGATCTGGATCTATACTGATAAAACACGATAAAATGTGTATATTTGATGGAAAGGGTAAAATTAAAAAACAAACATACACTTAAAAACTCTGCCAGTACATAAATCAGTTACACAAGTACCACAACTTTAAAAGTGTAACGTTTCAGAAATTACAAAGAAGATGGCCAGATAAATTGCAATGTACAAATATCATAAATCTGTCTCATTTCATTTATTATTTCTAGAAACTTTTTAATTGCATATATATATTTTTTTTTACCAGTGCAAGATATATTTCACCGAGTGAGCTCTGGAATTCATATTTCAATGACTGTTGAAGCCACAAGTGAAATTACATAATTCTGGTGTTCACTGGTGAAATATATTTCTATCTTTCAATGGTAAAAAAAAAAATTCTTTATATTTTATGCTTAAAGTGAACAAATTGTGTGAATTTGACAGAAAATTTGAATGAAATGCTGCTCAAAACATTTCTTTATGATGTAACTTCATGACATCTTAAGCCCAGACTTTAGCCAGTTTTCTCATTCAGAATGTTTTATGTGATAGGGTACAGAGGTGAAAAGACAGTGAAAATAAAACTGATAGTCCACTGTTTGGAAACAGTGAAATACCACTTTTATTTATTTATACTTCTATTATTCATTGGAAAATTTGCATGAAATGTCTTTTTCTAATTATACTGTAAATCATAATAAATGAAAGCAATGCTCATAAAACAATTTAACATTGTTCATTTGTCATTGAGTATGATGTCAGTAATAGATGTGAATAAAACTATGAAACAGTTTAAGTGTTTATTGTTATTGGACCATATCAAATCCTCATGTTGGCAGGCCATATGGGTTAGATATGTGTGCATATCTGACCCAAAGGTAAAAAGTCCATATGGGTTAGATATGCACGAATATCTAACCAACATGTACAAAGGCATGAATGCCATAGAGGTTAGATATGCGTGCATATCTAACCCACATGTACAAAGGCATGAATGCCATAGAGGTTAGATATGCGTGCATATCTAACCCACATGTACAAAGGCATGAATGCCATATGGGTTAGATATGCGTGCATATCTCACCCAAAGGTAAGTAAGATATACATGCATTAAAGGTAATGTGCTATAGTTCAGGGTAAGTAAACATTGAGCACAGTTATTAAAGTATATCACTTATCACAAACTAATGCCAGTTGGAGATAATTTGAAAACAGTATTTGACAAAAAGATCAACTTTCCATTGTCCAGAAGAGTATGAAGATTCTAGAATTGAAAATCATTCCAAGTTTAAATAATTCGCTGTTTTAAGTATAACTTCGGCATATTTTGACTGCAAAAGCAGTTCTTACACTAATTTTGGCATATTATTTTTTATACATTTTATCCCATTGTGACCAGAGTAGATCAAGATTAGCCAGCACATCTTATATATCCACTGTTCATTCACTGTTTACAAGAAGTTATTAGTTCAGAACAGATAAAATAGAAGGTAAAGAAACTTTAAAAGCCATCAAACATGATCAATATGAAAATATTGCAAGCTAACCTCCACTCCACCTGTTCACGGGTCATAATGCAAATGCATTTTACTGTCCACACTAGCTCAGGTTCAAGTGTACCGCAATATTTACAAAAGACTTAGTAAACAGTGCCAATTTCTATCAATACCTAATGAAATAATGCGCTTATGGCATACAGACTTCCCAAAAGTTGCCAGACCGAAGGACCTGTCTGGTAAAATTTCAGCCGGTCAGACATTTTTTTTAATGTTATCTGACCGAATGTCAGACAAAAATTTGAACTGCTTATACTTTATTATACCTTTTAACATGTTTCGGTCTGACAGAATTTGTTTCGGTCAGACAGTTTTTCACAACTTGTCTGACCAAATGTCTGACACTTTTTTTCCAACTTTCGGGAAGTCTGTTATGGTGGTAAACATGGACACATACCTTGGAATAAATGTGAGAAATGGTGCTGGTCCAAGCAGCAACCATGCTACTAATGCTGACAAGTTCCCTCCTCCAATCATAAGTCTAACAATGCCCTGAAATCCATCATACTCATATGTAGCAAAACTGATGTCACTTATTCAATATATATTTGGGAGTACAAAATATATCAAGTTTGATTTATTTTAAATAAAGTCACCTGACCTCTAACCTCAGGTAAAAATTAAAGGTCATGCATAATTCTGGCTTCATGATGTTCCGCTATTGGTTACATTATTTTCTTTGAACCTCACAGAACTTTGCACAAGTAAACAACAAAGTCATACTGTTTCATATGATTTATATATTGAACAGAGCAAAGCTCATGCATTAAATGAGTGATCAAAACAACTTCTGATTTGTAAATCAAACAGATCTTACCCAATCATAGGAAATTATTTTCCAACTTATTCACTTGCTTAACAACCTATAGGAAGAAAATGAATTTATCAACCTCTGTGTCACCAAGATGTTTTCTGATCGGTTTCACTGTTTTGATTTTCACTTTTTTACTTAACTTTGTGTCTCCGAGTCCTCAGTTACACTTTATAAGTACTTGGATTTCACTGTTTTTCCTATCTTTGTGTCTCCGAGTCCTCAGTTACACATTATTAGTCCTTGGTTTTCACTGTTTTTCCTACCTTTGTGTCTCCGAGTCCTCAGTTACACTTTATTAAGTCCTTGGATTTCACTGTTTTTCCTACCTTTGTGTCTCAGAGTCTTCAGTTACACTTTATTAAGTACTTGATTTTCACTGTTTTTCCTACCTTTGCATCTCTGAGTCCTCAGTTACACTTTATTAAGTCCTTGGTTTTCACTGTTTTTGGTACCTTTGTGTCTCCAAGTCCTCAGTTACACTTTATTAAGTGCTTGGTTTTCACTGTTTTCCTACCTTTGTGTCTCCGAGTCTTCAGTTACACTTCATTAAGTCCTTGATTTTCACTGTTTTTCCTACCTTTGTGTCTCTGAGACCTCAGTTACACTTCATTAAGTCCTTGGTTTTCACTGTTTTTCCTACCTTTGTGTCTCCGAGATGTCCCCAGATAGGTGCAGTAACAGCATACACTGCGGGAGCAATAAGGAACATCATTCCAACTATCCATGTCTTGAGATGAAACTAGAAATCAGACTTTATGTTTAGCTTACAGATATTCTAAAATTTTAACATGACAAAAACAGAGAAATGTGTAACAAATATAAAAAAGTATGTTTGTAATATCCTTTGTACACCTTTGTCAAATAAGTGTTGAAACTTAGGCTTTAATTACAAGAAATAAAAAATATCTTTGTTTTTCCTTTTCAAAACTTCATTTTTATTTTAATTACTTGATAAATACAAAGTATGTTTAAATATCACACTGTTAAAAACTAGAAAAGTTTTATCTTTGCAACTGATATGTTAAAAATTCTGAAAATAAGCATCTTTCAAGCTTTAAATGTGACAGCAAAAGTGAGTACATGTTATACAATATCAAAAGCAGCTTAAAGCCCCAATAAACTTGCCAAACAGCATATTTTTATTAACCTAAACATTTTAGATTTCACCTGTATGCATAATAACACAAAAAATAAACCTTACAATAAGAAAAGGGTATTATCTTATTGATTTACAGCATGTTTTGGGCGTTTTTCGGATCGTTTATTTTGTTTACAAAACAAACAGCGAATCTTTCCGAGCTGATTTTCGGCAACTCTCGGCAGGCGAAGGTCGCTCATTATACAGAATGACATCACCGCGTTCTTACGGCCCACTTACGGAAAAAACCGATAACTTTTCGCCGAGTGATTGTAAACATTGGTTAGTAATTTTGTGGGCTACAAAAATACTGTTCGGACCGGGTCTCAATGATTGGGGATTATTTGAGGACATACATATTTGGTCATTTATACTTTCTTTTGAAAAGGGTCAACGTGGTTAATTAATTTTCACAATGAAAAAAAAAAGCGTTTTGGCAAGTTTATTGGGGCTTTAAAAGCATACATGATGCATACATAGTCAGAAATCATAAAGAGATAAATTCTTTTAACACAGGTGACCAGTGTAGATTCTGAGCATCCTACACATACAGATCTAGATCTATAATGTTCACTTCTTGCTTAGAAATATTCTAATAAACCTAAAAGCAACTGGTATACATTCAAAAAGCAATATTTGGTTAAATCCTTTCCTCCATATATCGAGGGCTGAGTGCGAAACTATTCTATCCTGTATAGATATATGAAGCAGATAGAATAGTTTCGCACTAAGCCCTCGATATACTCATTTTGACGCATGTGCGACCAGTATTGATCCAGATCAGCTGGCACATCCAACCTAATAAATCAAATAGCGAACATTGCTGATCCTAAAACGGCGGTATGGATGTGCCAACTGATCTGGATCTAAACTGGTCGCACATCTGTAAATAGGTGTATATATGGAGGAAAGAGTTAACATCTAGAATAATTTTATTGCCATTCTCGAATTGTTTAGAAGAATACCCTTTGTAAATGGTTAGCTAGAGTTGGATCCATAAATCCTAAAGATGTACTGGTGACCGCAAGATTGAAAAATGCAACCAATACCAAAGAGCTTTTGCGCAGATAGAATACAGAGCCTCTAAATAACTTCCTGCTTTCTGAAAAATTAATGAAGACACTTGACATCATTGCTTCATTCTTAAAAGAGTTGCTTCCCTTATTATATACACTTTAGGGGTTTCTTCATAAAGAAGTGCTTCCCTTTTTCATTTTCACTTTTAGGAGTTGATTTCCTTTACTATTATTATCATTCATTGAAAAAAAATTATTATCACTCATACATAAAGGAGTTACTTCCCTTTCTTATTTTCAATTTAAAAGTTGCTTCCCTTTGTAAAGTCACATTTTAAATCTAATATCATTTCTTAGTTAACTCCTTAAAGTTTTATTATTCTTTGTTTAGAGGAATTATGACTCGTTATATTTTTCAAAGACTTTACAAAAGAAATTCGAAGGATTGCTAAATAACCCTAATCGTTTGAATATAAGCCACACTGATGTATAAGCCGCACCCCCAAAACCCCGATGGAAATGGGTGAAAAAGGCCTAACTCAGTGTATGACGGTACCACCAAAATAACCAAATCAAGTATGAAATGTATCCATGGAAAGGGAAATAACTCTTGCAACAGGGAAAGAAAGCTGCACATTCCTAAAAGCTAAATTAAAACTTTTAAAACTGTAGCCAATACCAAGATTTAATCCCAATATTTCCTGTAAAGAAATATATTTAATCTGCTTTACTCATAAAATACTTTTATCAGCTATACTAGCATGACACGCCTCATCTCACAAATAACATAGCTTCTAAACAGCTTTACCCTTTATTCCATGGGATATTGCTGTTATACCATGGTAAACAGTGTAGATCAAGATCAGCCGGCACATCTGTTCCCTTTTTAACTGACTGGGTTATTCTATAATCAGTTAGTCTTAAGCCTTTCCTCCGAAGACATACCTTTATTGTGTGGGCCAACAGTGTAAATCCAGATCAGCTGGCAAATCCATGCCATCTGATCTGGATCTTTACTGATTAAAAAGGGAACAGTGCAGATCCTGATCAGGCAGCACTTGATAATCAAGATCTGCACTGTTCGCTTATTGATTTGTTAGGTTATTTCTGACCAAAATGTGACCAGTGCAGATCCTGATCAGACGGCAAGGATATGCTGACTGATCTGGATCTACACTGGTCACACATGCGTCAAAATACATACATATGGAGTAAAGGGTTATTCTATTATACAACAGTTAGTCTTAACCCTTTCCTCATATATACGCATTTTTATGCATGTGGGACCAGTGTAGATCCAGATCAGGCGGCACATGCGTGCCATCTAATCTATGTAGGAAAGCGTTAAAAAGGTGACTGTATCCCAAGTATTAAGGTTACATAGTTCTTTATTTACAGTCAGCATCTTTGATTGTAAACATATTTTATCGTAAATCTTTCTTACATAAATTTATCGAACATGGGATCACTCCAAACATTCAAATCTTCAAGAAACCTTAATTCATGCTGTAAACCCTTTACTCTGTATATACTGGTTTTATTGTGCAATCTGTGCCATCTGATCTGGATCTACACTGTTGGCCCATGAATAACAATGATATCCCATGAAATAAAATTTGCGGATTTCACATGAAAAATGGTTCCCGCAAAGTTCAGTAATTCCACAATAATATAAATATAAACAAGAGCGATTTGAAAAACACAGCATGCTTGACTATTCCAAAAACTAAAAATGAAATGGTAAGAAAATAGTAAATCATAGTTTAAATAGCATCACACTGGGGATTGAGTCAGGATTTTGCACACACAAAAAACAACAACACAAAAAAGACAATTAAAAAGGGACAAAGGAGGGGACTAAGAAAGGAAGGGAGCAGGGGGTATTGTGAAAGAGATGAAGAAAATGACTGCGAGTCAGTATAAATAAAAAAATATTATTTTAGAGGAGTGGGTGTGGATTTCAAAAACTATTTTTATATTTGTTAACATGTAAAAAACAAACAAAAACAATTTATATAAGCAACAAAAAAGAATTTATTTTATTTTGATGAGTTTCGAAAAAAAAACAACACACACACAAAAGGAGTTGGCTGATGATAAACAGGTGTATTAAGTTAATATTAAAGATGGGGCTATCTGTAAATCATTTTTAAAGAATATGGGGTTGCACTCAAATTTCAATCAAGTGTGATGGCGAAACCAAAAAACAAAGATAGGATAGAATAGCTCAACATATTCTTCAAATAGTCCACCTAACTTCCAAAGCAAGAACGTGTACAAAGCTGTATAAGGATTATTAATTTATACTACTCAAAATTTGATAAGGATCACTTAAAAGGTTGTGTTTATTTCTTACATAAGGTCTAACCGATAAAATATTTGCTGTGATTCTGAAAATTTGTTCATTTGACATCAGCTATGCGCCAAAAAAGAATAAGCCATCAAACTTTTGGAAGTGAAACAGCGGTTGAAACTTGGTAGGGGCAATAATTCGGGATAAAACGGAAAGCAATCCCTATCAAATTTTGAGTAGTATATATACTGTTAAATACATCCATAACATATTATTATACATTTACATTATTTAAGAATAAAATTTCTCCGTGCCGGTTGACAGTTTTACTCATACTATACATTTGTAAATCAGCCCAAAAGTGAAAACCATTATTTTCTTATTTTTATATTTGCAGAAGAAAATAATTTCATGTAATACTATGTTGAAAATCAAATTGAGCGTATAACTGTCAACCATCTAAAACAAAATTACCTGGTTAAGTATCAGAAAAAAGATTTTTCTGCAAGATAATCTCTAGCTATAGATGTATGATTGTCACAGTGGTGAACGTCACAGGAATAATTGTCACAGCAGTGACCGTCACACTGGCAAATGTCACAGCAGTGACTGCCACAGTGGCAACTGACAACAGTTACAGTAGTGAACTACACAGGTATGATCATCACAGCAGTGACCGTCACACTGGCAAATGTCACAGCAGTGACTGCCACAGTGGCAACTGACAACAGTTACAGTGGTGAACTACACAGGTATGATCATCACAGCAGTGACCATCACACTGGCAAATGTCACAGCAGTGACTGCCACAGTGGCAACTGACAACAGTTACAGTGGTGAACAACACAGGTATGATCATCACAGCAGTGACCGTCACACTGGCAAATGTCACAACAATTACTGCCACAGTGAATCGGATCGGTTAAAGATGACATTAGGATCGGAAGCGGACCGGATTGCAATCGGAAAACTTGTCAATTTCATTATTTTCAGTACTGTATCTACCCACTACTGGCATTCACTACAAAAAGGGGTTAACATAGTCCTGATGCCTAGCAAAGTCACATAGAAAGCATATACATGTAGTAAGACTATATCAACACACAGGTAAATAAAATATCACTTTCAGATGAAATCCCTTTCACTGAATTCATGTTGGCTGACAAACATCTTTAAAACATGTGCTGGAATTGCAGCATTTTATTAAAAAACTATGTAACAAATGTTTCTGCTATGTTTTATGTGTTGTTCTCTTTTAGGGTATTACAAAAAAAGGGTAGTTTAGATAAACAATTAATGATTTTTTTTACATAATACAACAATTGTTATCTTTTATTTCAGATAAATAATTGGCAATTTGTTACACATTTTGACCAAATAAAGCTATTTTACCACAAAATTAATAATAATTAATGTTGTCTGCTCAACTTTATAACTTCATTTCAAGAAGTTGATGTCAACTGTCTGGAGGTACCAGTCTTTTTATTGTGACGCGCCCCATATTTCAGTGAAACAGATTTTTCCGAGAAGTGATTTTGTTGTGCTTGAGGAAAACTTTGACCTTTGGTTTACCTGATCCAGATGGTTTGCCAGGGTCGGTTCAAAGAACCCTAACGAGATACTGCCTATGACCAGGTTTATCCAAGTCATTATATTTAGGGGACTTTTAAAAAGGGTTAGTATTGACCCTGTGTATCTTTCTTTGGCCCCTGTAAATATTAAAAGTAAACTGAGCCCTTTCTTAACATTACAACTGTTGACAGGGAATGGCTTAGAGTGAGATTTGGGAGAAAGTCTCCCAAAGTTTCTTTCTTCTGAGCCAAGGGAGAAGTATTTCCATGTATGTTTCTCATAGAAAGCTAAAAAACTTCTCCATAAAATTGGAAAAAAACTTCTCCCTTTTCTCACAGCCTAAGCCAATTCCTTGTGATCACAAAACATTCATACATGTTTTTTGAAATATAAAAAGACCAAATGTACATGAACATGTTGATTTAAAATCATGAATGTAAAATGTAAACCATGCCTTACGCCTCTCGGCCCAAAAAGTCACATGACTTGTGAAGTTTTTCAATAATTATATTATGTCATTATATGAAAGTCAAACAAAACAAGCTTCACACTTAGCTCCTTGGGATACAGCTGTTATCCTATGGGGGAACAGTGTAGATCCAGATCAGCTGGCCTGCCATCAGTGCTGTCTGGTCAGGATCCGCACTGTTTGCTTTTGATTTGTTGGGTGATTTCTGACCCCAAAAAGCGACCAGTGTAGATCCTTATCAAGACTACACCTATATACCAGCTGATCTGGATCTACACTGGTCTGTGGTCACAGATGTTATGAAGTCTGTATGTATATTTATATATGGAGTAAAGGGTTAACATTTTTTGTGGAAAAATGTTATGCAATTTTACTAAAAATCGGTTGTGGGTAAAACCCTGACCAGACCCAGACCCGGACAAGACCCCGGAAACTAACGATAAGGTACGGAAATAGTCTCTTGTTTCCGACTATACGGTAACTTCATGTGTGTTTATTATCGGTTCGTGTTTTTGAAGGTTTAAAACATTTCCTAATCCCATCCTATTTTTTGTCAGAAATATAAAATTATACATTTCAGAAATAACTTAACAAATATTGCTTTACAATCTCCAAAATCACAATATGCCCGATACAATTCGAAGTATATAATTTATGAAATATCTGATTAATCTTCTGTTTAATGCAATTTTCGCCATAATTTAATTTCTAGTTATGAGAAAGTTTTATGATATTTATCAAACAAATATGTTTCATTCCATTTAATGACAAATCGGCATTAATTATCATATTACACTTCTTAAATGCTGAGCGGTACGGGTACGGATTTATACCAAATAACTCAAAATGAGGTCTTTTGTCGCACAGCATAAATCAGTAAATACACCATTTAACATCGATCATCTTATTTTCTATAATTTGCATTTGTGAGTTTAAAAGATTTTAAATAATTTTCAATATGTTTTACCAAAATATGAAACAAATTGTCATTCTAAAGTAGATTCATTGTTGGGAACTAGTTATTTATCACACATTTATGATAGATTGCAATTCCTATTTCTTTAAATATTATTATTAAAATATTTTTGATGTCATTATCTTGTGGTTGTTTTGTAAAACTATTTACAGGTTTGAATGACCGTATTATTGTTTATTATAGAATAAAATTATAAGGAAGATATTCACAGTTATTGTTTAAGACAATTGTCGGAAACAAGCGATTATTTCCGTACCTAATCGTTACTTTCTGGGGCTGGTCTGGGTCTGGTCAGGGTTTTACCCAAAACCTAAAAATCCTTATTTTGTGTCATTTTTCAATAGCAATAACCATTCCAGTTAAGTATTTCTTAATTGAAATGGGCCAAAAATAACTTTAAATTGAAGAGTTAATAATTTTAGGTCAAGAGTAAATAACTTTAAATTGAAGAGTAACTAAGTATAAATTGAAGAGTAAATAACTTTAAATTGAAAAGTAAGTAACTTTAAATTGAAGAGTAAATAACTTTAAATTGAAGAGTTACTAACGTTAAATTGAAGAGTAAGTAACTTTAAATTGGGAAGAGTAAATTATTTTAATTGAAGAGTAAATAACTTTAAATTAAAGAGTATCAACAGTTGTCACTAATGTGCAATTATTCAACCTCTTACCTTCTATAGGTGGCATGAAATAAGCTGTGATCAGCCCACACACTATCACTATACCTCCCATCACAAAGAACGGCAAACCATAGCCTCCAATCTAAACACAAACATGAAGTGTGCAGTGTTAAAGTCTATGATCTCAACACCAACATAAAGTGTGTATATATGTAGTTATAAAAGCAAACCATAGCCTTCAATCTAAACACAAAGTGTGCAGTGTTATAGCCAATACAGTGTTTTAATGGCAAACCATAGTCTCCAAATTAAACAGCAACAAAAAGGTGTAATATTTTTGTAGTATAAAAACTCCAGCAAAACACAGCCTCTGATCTAAACACCAACATAAAATGTGTAGTACAGTTAACCCCTCTATAACGGACATCTAACAGACTGGGGAAAGTGTCCTTAATAGTGGGTTGTCCTTAATTGTGGGTTTGAATAAAAAAAGAAGAGAAAATGTCTGTTCTTTAAAAAAACGTCCATATTACAGGGGTGTCTGTAATAGCGAGAGTTCATTATGAGGGGTTTTACTGTATCTTATTGTGGTGTACATATAACAGCACAACACAAAACCTGATCTTAACAACAACAAAAATGTGTAGAATCATATTGTAGTTCACTAAGAAAGTCAAACCATAGCCTCTGATTTAAACACCAAAATAAAGTATGAAGTTATATCGTAGTGCACAAAGAATAGCAAATGAAAGCCTTTGATATAAACATCATCATAAAATTATAATGAACAAAAGACGGAAAACCATAACCTCTGATCTACACACAAACATAAAGCCTGTAATGTTAATTTATAGAAAATATAGAATATCAAACAATATTATTTTAGCAAGCTCATAAAGTGTTCATAAGATGGATGCTGTGGTCATTATATCTGTATAAACCGCCAATAAGCTATTTTATCCTTGAATTGAAATATAACTTGTCTGTAACTTTAAAATCCAGTATCCCGCCAGTAACCATTTTCATATATTTACACTTCAGCTTTGTCCTCTACAATGAAGTCTCATTCATCTAATGAATCCTAATTTCTAATGGTAAACAGTGTGACGTAATAATTTAAAGGTGTGGCTATAGTAGAACCGTTCACAATTTATTGGACGTTGCACAATGTTTTGACGTATGACGTCGCCCAGAACGCACGTTTTGCCACGAAAATGCGTGCCGCCATTCACTTTGTCGTCAATGTTGTTGTTCGAACATCCATTCAAAAAAGCTGTAATATCACTTATTATTTTAATAATTTCTGTATTAACGGGCTTCACACACTTTAAACAACCCAACTGTTTTCCATACCCAAATGAAAACCATCAAATATTGATTCAATCCTTAAATCACTACAATTTCTAATATGCTTTAAACAAAGTAGTCTTGATAAAAGAAAGGGTGACAAAAATCATAAAACTGAAACTTGAGATCAGTCTCAAACCTCAAGCATCTGATTGGCTGAAATGGAGACAGCCAATCAAACGCTCAAATAGTCCAACCAATGACAATTGTTTTAATTTTCAGGATGAAAAGCTGTGCTAACAGACACATGGTATAGGTCCCTTATAGGAATCCCTGGTCTGTGTCATGCAGCAGGATAATGCTTAAGATTTGAGAATGAGCCAAAGATAATAACTTTACTAAATCAGGAGACCAGTCTCAAATCTCAAGCATCTGATTGGCTGAAAAGGCAACTGGTCTTCATATCAGCCAATCAGAAGCTTGAGATCTGAGACTGGTCTCCAATCTTAGAATTATGATCTTGGGCCTTGGTCTCCACACTCAGTTTTATGATCTTGGTCACTGCTTACCTCGTACAGTGCTCCTCCGAGAGGAGGTCCAACCATCATACCGAGACCACTGAATGTTTCCAGAGCACCCTGAAAATTGTACATAGAAAGGTCATCATTTAACACTTAGCCCTTTCCTCCAAAGAAACACCCCTATTGCGCGGGTGAACAATTTAGATCCAGATCAGCCAGCACATCCATGCCATCTGATCAGGATCAGACTGTTTGCTTTTTTATTTATTTGGGTATTTCTGACCGAAAAGCGACCATTGCAGATCCTTATTAGATGGCTTGGATGTGCCGGCTGACCTGGATCTACAATTATCACACATGCGTAAAAGTGGGTATATATGTAGGAAGGGTTAACAATTATTTTTTTAGATGCTAAATGTCCCAAACTTGTATTAACCAATTGATCATTTTTAACTGACTTTTGGTGGTTTGCTATTTGATTCATTAGGTCACCAAAATGCAACCAGTGCAGATCCTGATCAGACGGCAAGGGTCTAAACTGTTCACCCAAGCTATAAAGGTGTATCTATGGAGGAAGGGGTTAAGGCTGGATGCAAGATTTCCAGAAAGGGGGTTCGTTTGGGGCAGTCTTACTTATAGGGTATTTACATGATAATGTCCAATTTTCTAGCCACAGTCACAAGAAAATTAAATATTGCAGTCCAAAAAGTGGGTTCAAACAACACCACTAAATCCCCCACTGGATCTGTCCCTGATACCACCTATGGGTAACTAACATTTTACGCATTCATTTTTTCAATGGGTTAATTGACTGTTTCCCTGATAACACCTATGGGTAACTAACATTTTACGCATTCATTTCTTCAATGGGTTAACTGACTGTTTCCCTGATACCACCTATTGGTAACTAACATTTTACGCATTCATTTCTTCAATGGGTTAACTGACTGTTTCCCTGATACCACCTATGGGTAACTAACATTTTACGCATTCATTTCTTCAATGGGTTAACTGACTGTTTCCCTGATAACACCTATGGGTAACTAACATTTTACGCATTCATTTCTTCAATGGGTTAACTGACTGTTTCTTCATGCCATGTATTGCAACAGAGCACTGTCAAATCAAACTAGATAGGTGATCATTCGAACACATGAAATACTTGTGATGCTTTCGGGTACTTTGTCAGAATAAAAAACTGATAGTTTAATAAAGAATGGTTACAACAAAGTTATTGTCAAGATTAACCCTTTCCTAGATAAATACGCATTTTTACGAAGTGCGACCAGTGTAGATCCAGATCAGCCGGCACATCCGTGCCGTCTGATCAGGATCTTCACTGGTCGCATTTTGGTCAGAAATAACCTAATGAATCAAAAAGTGAACAGTTTAGATCCTGATCAGATGACACAGATGTGCCAGCTGATCTGGATCTAAACTTTTTGCAATCCTGATCAGATGGCATGGATGAGCTAGCTGATCTGGATCTAAACTGTTCGCAATCCTGATCAGAAGGCACAGATGAGCCGGCTGATCTGGATCTAAACTGTTCCCTCTAGCAATAAAGGTGTATCTATACAGGAAAGGGTTATTGTCATGATTAATGAGTCTAAAAGAAGCCAGTGATAAGATATCACATGTTTACCAACTGATCTGGATCAATATATGCATATCTTACATGGCACTAGACAACTTTCGGGGACAGGTACCCATACCCACAGGAACGGGACTTTTGCGTCATTTTAAGACAAAAAGGGGAATTTTAATTCATAACTCGTATACACATGTTTTGACTTTCAAGGGTTACACGCACTTGTAACACTGTTTTCTACCTCTTATTGTAAGAGCAAGCATATTTTGTGACAGTAGACTTACAAATAAAACACTTAATAGTTACTTTTTATTATTGTTTTCAATTTTTTTTTTTATAGATTTTTAGGGGAATTTTATTCTGAAATAGGGGAAAAAAACATACTATTTTGACAGGGGAATGGGGCCCATATTCGGCCCTAAAGACAGCCAAACAAGTGCCCTGTCTTATGAAGTAAATGGTTAAAATCTCTCCTGGATAAGGATCACGACAACTTACCATTCCAAAAACCAAATGAGATGCATCACAGGAAAAAGTGCCTTTAGATATTTTACAACAATACTTGAAATGACATCAAAACTTGAGCAGATTACATTAATTATTTTGCATTTTGCAGTAAAAATACCACATTATTGTCATAATATGTAACAAAATCACTGTAACAGTTTTGTTATGAGAGAACAATCAGATAATTAAATAGATAATTGTTAGTTCCTTATAAATAGAGTAACAACAAAAATATTACTGAAGACAAATATCCCGTGACATGCCCCAAATAAAATCATGAATCTTACCATGACAGTTATAACACTGTCGGGAAACTCGTGGGCAAGAATGGCAAATAATGCTGTAACATACGCTGCAGCGCCGAGGGCCTCGATACTTCGACACAGGAAACACATCACAATAAACACTGTGCCATCTGGACCTTTGTCTAATGTTCTGAAAAAAATTGCTCTTACAATTTGAAAGTACAGAATATCTGTCAGTAACAGTGGCCAAATGGAAATTTCAACATGACATGGGCTCAACGGTAATAAATAGACCCCCAAATTTCATAAACCTCACCACTGCTGAGCTTATGGAAACGTTTTACACCGTGAGTTCTAGTGACAAAGTTGAAGACTACATTAATTTCTTACTCACATTTAAAAGCAAATATTTTAGAAAATACTGCAGTCAATAAACAACTATATATTTGGGTACTATTTTTAAATTAAATTTAATTTTGTGTGACCTTAAAAGTTGGGACAGGATTTTTTAAAATTATTTTTAACTGTCCCAAAACTTTGGGCAATTATAGTAGTATTTACTCATTAATTATTTTTAACTGTCCCTAAACATAGGGTGATTTCGGTAGTACTTACCCAAACAATATAGCACAAGTTCCACACATCATTACACCTGAGACAAACATGAACTTACATCCTATCTTTGATATCTGCAAATATAATGTTGGAACAGTTAAATAGTTCTGATTCAGACTTGAAAATAAGGTATAACTAGTTCGGTGCTCAGTTAAACAATAATGCACAGTGCAAGGTAAAATTAACTGATCTCCTAATACCTCCCATTCAAGCTGTTAAAATAAAAACATCTAGAAATGGTCATTAATTTACACCTTTAAAACAGAAAACCCCCAGTAGCTGTAAAACGAAATATAAATTTTCACTGTAAAGTGAATTTGTTGGATAACACTGAAAGCAAATAACTAAAATATTTCCAGGTTCTGAGGTTCTTATACATGTATAAGGTATACCGGTATTTATAAAGCAGTGAAAAAACAGAGGTTTTTGCTGAAATCAATAAATGAAATTATTGGATTGGCACAATACTGATTTAACTAATTAAAGATTTATGAAGGAGATCGTCCATTTTTGCACCAAGTCCTCGAAATTGAAAATTAACTTACGTAATTTCCAAGTATTGGAGATGCTACAAATATGACAAGTTCGAATACTCCGAATATGTAGCCAACCATACTCTGTGAGGCTCCTTTCTTATCAGCCTGTAAATAATTAACAAATGTGTCAGTGATACAATTTGTAACAGTATTATGTGGTGTATTGGCAAGAATTTTTAATCAGAAGAAAATCATTTATCAACTTTAAACAAGCAACTTTTAATCCTTTCCTTCATAATTATGTACACCTTTATTGAACAGGTGAACAATGTTGATCCAGATCAACCGGCACATCAGTGTTGTCTGATCAAGATCTGCACTGTTCAATTTTTGATTTGTTAGGTTATTTCGGACAAAAAGCGATGAGTGCAGATCCTGATCAGATGCCAGCTGATCTGGATCAACACTGGTTGCACATGCATAAAAATGCCTATATATGGAGAAAAGGGTTAACAAATAATAACAGTATTATATTGTGTCTTGCCAAGGCCTTTAATCAGAAGGAAGTATTTTATCCTCTTTTTATATGTACACCTTTATTTGCATTGGCGAACAGTGTAGATCCAGATCAGCCAGCACATCTGTGCCGTTTGATCAGGATCTACATTTTGGATTTTTCATCATAATTTTTAGGACTAGTCATGCAGTGTTTCTTTAATATAGTTTAATTATGTGCTGAAACCATGTTTCAAAAATAATTTAAAATAAAAGTATTATGTTTAAATAATTATGTACACATATTTGATAGTATGTCTTGATTAATTTTTTATTAATTAGCCGCATGCAAATCCCTCAGAACCTCATGTTATGTTTTACCCCCGATATTTATATAATTTTCCTGCGAGCCCCAAATAAGCCTTACCTCTATAGGGAAGAAAGGAGCCAGTAGTGAGAAGCAGCATGTCGCACAGAAATTCACAAATCCCATAGAAACCAAGATGAACTTCTTTCGTCGATCAACCTTCTTAAATGAGAATTCAGCTGTCCCAGTTGGGGATGTGGGGATGGCAGTTTTAACATCTGACTTTGGCAAACCCTGTTCAACAGCGTTAACATTAACTAACAGAGGGGTTCTTTCTGAGACCGACATTGCTGAATCTGAAAACAGAAATTATTAAATCTATACTTCATAAATATGGGTTTTATTGCATGTGTAACCAGTTTTTCTCACTTACACAACAGAAAGTCTCTATTTTAGCCGTGTGCGATTTCCTTATCCTTTGTGGCCTTATCCCAATCTGATTAAAATCATCTCCTGAAAACCGCTACGCTATCAGGATCTGACGACGAGTAACTAAAACGTGCTTTTATCACTAACCCTTTGAACCAATCAGACTGTCGCCTACAAAATCGCAAAAGTGGAAGTAAAAATAGTGTTTCAAACCATGGAAAGTGTTGACAGCCTGATTAAGACATATTTTACTGCAAATGATTGTGTTTATGTAGTATTGCATTCATTTCGATCTAATGACATCTTCAGATCATTTTGCGAATTATATAAATCATGCTTCCTATTTCGACAATTTCTAAAAATAGTAATCGGGGAAAACCGGTATTACTTATGTATGTTGTCTGCGGGTCGTCATCAGATCTAACATTTTGTTAGATATGACTTTAGTGAGATTGGGCCTTATCCTTAACTCCCATGTGTGCGTACTTTTCTATTATTGCACATCATACTGATTGATGTGCTTATCAGCCTGTAAGCATTGAGCATTTTAATTATTGATTTAGTCTATGTCATGATGTTAATTACTATGTCATTTAAGTTTTAATATGTGACGTAATTAAATAAATGTTAACTTTTTTTAAACGGAGCAAGCTGTTTTTTTTGTTCTAAAAAGACTTTGTTCAAAAATCATCTGGAAATGATACAGTAGGAAGTTGCTAAATTCTGAATGCAAGAAGAGTTTAGTTTCGTTTTTGTCTGAAAAGCATTACCCTTCATACTTTCACTTTGAACCAGGAAGTAAGATTTTCTTGAATTTCTTGAATACCCTAACATGATTTTGACGAATTGGCACTAAACATTGTAGACCAGCATATACTTATTTCAGGAATAAGTTGCTTTGGAATATTGTTCATGAGTTTCAGAGTTCTCATGCAAACGGTTTTTCTTTTGTTTCAATATGTGCTTAGTAATTAGAACATGAATTAGACTAAATTAAGCTTGCAAACATTTACTACATCCATAGCTAAATACATTTATTTACTAAAATCTAGGTGGCAATAAGTATTTCCCCCAAAATTCAATTTTGAAAATTTAGCCACTTTTCGCCATTTGCAATCTTTGCGGAACCTTAAAATATACCATGTTTCGACACGCTTTAGAAAATCTCACTTATTTTTGCTCAAATCTCACTAAAAATGTCACCAGTCTCACTTAATTATTTTTCGATACCTGGCATGTATGACCCTTGGGTTGGGATACCTTGATCTTTGTTGGATACAAATGATAGATTCTCTTTTTCTCAACATGCTTGGTGAAGATTAGTTTTATTATACATCATATACATTTGCATATTTTCAAAAGGTATGATAATCCAATTGTCTTAATGTATCATGTCACGATAAATCAAGAAAGTTCACTATAGATTCAAAATAACATACCCCGTCAAGTCAAAAGTATAAAAAAATAATAATTTGCATTTATATATGCCTTTCCAATAAACAGTTTCGCAGTCCTGTACGAGTTACTTCCAGCGACCGGAAATCAATCCAAAACGAGGCTCTGCGTGAAAGCTGAACAATCGCACTAAAGGCTTAAGCATATGATAGCTAATATTATCCACTATATTGCAGGTCTGCGTTCGTCGTTGGCGGTGAAAAAATAAGTTGCTGATCTGTTATTCTAGCCAGACATTTTTATTTTCACTATTTGTTAGATATTAAGATTTTTAATGATTTAAGAACATGTACTATAATTCATGTTGATAGTAGGCAGTATTGACCATTTCGAAATTAGTGTCTAAACAACGGAAGTCGGTATTTCCGTACAATCGGTCAGGGGGGTACGCGTATGTATAACCACATAGCAGCTATGCGTAAAAATAATCAAATTTTAAAATATTTATTGAAATCAACAAAAATTTCACCAGACAGTGATTGCATATGTTAAAAAATACTAAGTGACACCAAAAATAATTTAATTTTATGTTGCTTTATCAGTTTATCATTTTATGTTACTTGATTAGTTTTCTCAGTTAAAATTGTATTAGTGGCATTAGCTTCGTCCGTAATGGTTGATAAAGAATGACAAAAATATATATATATTAGTACCAGCATTAAATAATTTTTATGACAAGTTACAATTTATTGCGAAATCAAATAAAATATTTGAAATTTTTTCGCTAATTTCAACGTTTATCATTGTAAAACATGTTTTTCTCAATACGCTCAATACATCGCCATTATCGGTAACCCCCCTGACCAAAGTACGATCGGTACCGGAAAACAGGCTAAAGAAGTAATTTCGAAATCGAGAATGAATTGCAATTTGAACAAACATTAAAATTAATTTTTCCAATGCTGTAAAACAATTTCTTCTTAATATCTTTTCCGTGAAAATTTTATACAAAATATTGGGGGAGAACTGTCTGCATAATTTCAATTTGGGGGAGAACTGTCAGGGGAGGAACTGGTTTGGGGGAGAACAGTCAGGATGAGGAACTGGTTTGGGGGAGAATAGTCTGGCATTCGTTGCACAGCAAAGCCCAGTTGGCGAATTGAATCTGGAGCGGAAAATAAAATAAAAAATAGGAATCGGACGTGGCAAAAAGTAGAATTCTGCTTTAAAGTGGAAGAAAATCATGCCTGGGAATGGGGGTTGAAATGTCTTGGGGTTGAAATGTCCCATAAATTTCCTTGGGGTAGAAATATCCTGGTGTTAAAATGTCATGCTGCATACTGCAATGGTCTTCCATCAACTACTGCTCACTAAATCTAACCAATGAATATTCTGGTTATCCTTACCCCAATCATAGTCCACACCAGTTTTTCATTCCAATCAACTCAATTACGTCCATGACTTTTTTTTAATTTAAACTCTTGACAAAAACTATTTTAGTATTTAAGAAAACACTACGTTTAACAACGTTAGATTAAAACTCACTTATTTGCTTCAAGTTTGTTTGCATTATCTATGGAAATTAAATTTTAAAATCTATTAACCATAATTCATCTCAAGGCACTCAACAAAATAATCTATTACAAAGACTGTATTTATCGTAAGATTCAACTCCATGACGGATGCTAGACCGGTAAAACACGAGAGCTGTATCGTGTGTATGATGATTGATAGCGATAGATAATCGCTTTAAATTCTTATTTCCTGCAGTGTCCCAGAAGTCCGTTTTTCTAAATATCGTTCGTATTTTACCTTTAATGACCTTGATCTTTTATCTGTGATGCATGACAGTTGCGACTAATGTTTAAAAGGTAAAATTTATTGCTTTAAATTGTGCAAGTGAGGACTGACAGCTGCCTTCTTTGAAAAGAGTACAATTGGAGATGTGATAAAAGCCGTACTTCAGGTATCCCATGTCTATCTTCATTATAGACTATAACACGACCTACTGTTATGGGCAATGGAGTGGTCAGTGAGAATCCGCAACAATTTATGGTATTGAAGTCTTGTTTACTCAGGGTATTTTTAATACATGATTTTGTATTATAAAAACACTGGCTTAATTATGTTTGATCAAAAACTCATCTTTTTGGGGGGGGGGGGGGGGGCCTCAAGTCGATATTGTCCAATTTGTTTGATCGTAAATAATTGTCTTGAACTAAAGTTGAATAATGCTTCCAACATTAGTTTTGGGAAGTTCACCAGTGACAGTTTGTTTGATGTTTATAAATTATGGGTAGGAGAGGCAAGAGGTTGTGCACGCTGAAACGTTTTGGCCTTCGCTAAATATCATTATTTCAATACCGGTGTCAATTATAATTATGTTCACTTGTATCAGGGTTTTCCGCGCAACCTTTTAATTTCTATTATCTTTTCTTTTCGAAGGGGGATGGTTTCACGCCTCTATCATTTACTAGCTATCTGCGGAGATTTGTGAAAAAGTGAAATACCCATAATGAGGAACGTTACATTCTGTTCAACTCAGTCTTCAGTACTGTTATCAGTAAAATAACCCGTTACCGATGTCATGCAGTGATGGTTACGTATATCAGGGCTATCTGATCAACCTGTTTTGGGGTTGTCCCGGCTAGCTCAGTTGGTTCTGTCGCAGGAATTGCATGGCTAGGCGCTGTCGCCGTGATGGTGCGGGTTCGCTCCCTGCTAGAGGCACTATCATTTCAAATTTCAAAGGACGATATTGACCACTGCATCAAAGGTCAAATTCATAGTGGCCTTCCAGGTCAAATCTGTTTCATCTAAATATCTAAAAAAAAAGCTTTTTGACCGACAGCGAAGAACTCTTTGACCGTAGGATGATTTCACTTGTTGAGCAGATTACCTCTATTGAGTTTGGGGTCACTGGGTCAAATCTCAAGGTCGCAGGGTAGTTAAGATCAATTGACAAAACACTGCCGGAAATGGACATTCATAGGCCTACTAATTAAACACACGTTTTCCTAACAAATTATTATAGGGTTTTTGAAATCAGTCACTTGAGTAGATACCATTTAGCAGTCTGCCCAACCAGCCATAACAAGATAGACATAGAGCTTAAATTCGTGATACGATCACTTTTAACATAAAAACTCCAAAAACATTCACACAAATATAACTCGGTCTCTTTATCACGAAACATATTGAGTTAGATTATAAACTCCACTCAAAGTGATAATTTTGAAGATACGCATTTACGTGAATGACCTATGCTTTTAGGAATAAGTTCATAAGCTAATTGAAAATAATTTAATTTTTTGTTATTTGTCTGTGGTGTCATTTTGAAATTGATCACATGATAAATACATGGTGTTTTTTACTCTTTATATTTTGGCTTTATAGAGACATTGTTCTTCTTAAAATTTTGCTTTTTCTGATATGCATATTTCACATTTAACCGCTCTCATAAAAATTGTGGGTTTGCAATAGAAAATAAAACGTTTATGGCCTACAACTCTCTTGATTGGTGGATTACCCATCTTTAGTTGACCGCTTTGCTTACCTTTGTTTGCACGACGGTGGTATGGGCAGGGTCTCTATAATTACAAGGGTCAACCCACTCGCCGATTGTTGAAAATATGATGTCGTCGTAGATCACGTGATCGGATCAATTTCCGGCGCCATTTGCAATTAGAGAAAAACACGACTGAAAAAAGGTCCGATCATTTCATGAAATTATTGCTATGATTTAAAGAGACCCTGGTATGGGTTTATAAGTTCATGAAGGTTTCTGAGAAAATCTTGTTAAAGAACGTAGAGTCTCGATCAGTTTTCTTATGTCTGACATCATCTTCTTGCTGATTTGACTCCAGGTGCTCTGGTGTCAGTAAGGTCAGTGAGTACCCACTGTATTAACTTCATATGTTTCATACAGTTGTGCACTTTTCATGCAGCATTGTCGAGTAGATAGATGGGCTAAAGCTAAATCATCAAGACAACATGAACCAGTTAGTGGTAAGTGTGAGGATTGTACACGTTTAAACCTGGTTTTAACCCCACTTTAGCAAAACGTTTTGCCACAGACCGTTCCGTGGCTGTAACCTTTCTGGTTCTCATTTTTAAACATGTGCTTTCTTTTACTCACTGCTGTTCGGCTATTTCGGCTATTTAGGAAGGCTGTGTCTTGTGCATGTTGCCATTTTAACATGCATATTTTTTTCTTTTCTTTGATGAATACAGAGTTTTTTGTATGGTTATTGCTATCAGACTTGATGCACATGTAAGGACTTAATCGAATCCCTCTCATTCGTTTGATTTCGTCTCTTCTTTCGAACATATTACTAATAATTAATCCAACTATTTTATGAATTTATCCATTTCGTTCATGTGAAATGTGAAAAATAAAGGCTACCATTACGATAGTCTACTACGCTACAATTGATCGCTTTGCTTACGCTTTGGTAGCACGACAGTGGAGACAAATCGAGAAAAGGGAAGGTCAAAGAGAAATCTTGATAAAGAATTGTTGACAATCGGTATCGTGAACTCTTGTAAATACGCAGTTTTAGTCCAAAATATCTTTGCAATTTTTAAAACAGTTCTACGACGGAGTATTACTTTATCATTTTTTTGAGATTTGAATTACCAACAATGTCCTCCTGTTATTCGTAAAACAATGGGTAAGGAAGAAATGCTACATGTACCAACATGATTTTAACGCATCTATAGTTGGTCGGGTTTCGATTCCATCTTTGGTTGCCCGAGGTAATAGGGGGTGAAAGAGTTTATAAAGACTTACAGAAATATAGTAAAATAACCTAGGAACTGTCTGTTTCTTTTATTCCTGTCTTCGTGTTCGCGATGATTTTAATACAGGTGTTCCAGTTTCAATGAGGTTACCTATCTAATCTACCCAATTTACTCGACAGTGCTACATGTATAGGCAACTTTAATTTTGTGTGTGTTTTAATGCTTTGCCGAGTAGGCTGGTGGGTTGGAGTTGATTCGCCGATCCTTATTCGTACATGTGTGTTTATATGTGTAACTTTGGGTACAAGGCTAAAGGCTGCTCCCGACGCGATTGAACAACTTGGTTTTGTGGAAGGCTCAAACCAACGCGACTTTTAACACAGTAAAGGGCATTTTAGCGGCAAGGTCGTAAACTCATTTATATCAATGGCTTCTAGAACACGCAATATTTTGTAATCTTCCTCATGTTAGTTGAACGATTCACCTTAAATTGATTTTAGTTGGGTTTGTTATCTATCAAAACTTGAAAATGACCCATCATTAATGATCTGTGCGTGTAAATACACACGCACATTACGGAAGTGGGTTAGGATGTTTAGAAATTAGAAGATCAAAAACTAAAAGGTATTTGTATTTCATTTTGATTCCGCTAGTCTTGAGTGTTGGATTTTACATACTGATCTATACTAATGTCCAGCGTCGACAAAACTTTGCGTGTTTCTTAAAGGTTTTAGAATGTAAGAATGATATCGTGTAACTTAACGATAACACATTTACTGTTCAAACGTAAATCAGAAGAATTAAAAACGGTGGCATTTCGTTCAATTGTCTTGATTTCTGTATTCTTTATATTTAACGCTTATTCTGCTTTAAACAGATAAGTGATTCGAATATGTTCCATTCAGTTTTCGATTGTTTCACTAGTTGCTAGGTTATGCCGACATATGACACTCACGTGACATCCGTGAAATACAATGGTGACTGTGATTGAACACGTTTTACGGTATATTAAATGAACAAACAAAGTGATTTTATCGTGTCATCACATTTATATACAGTCATTATACAGTCGTCGTTGCACTTTTGTGGATTGAAAAAAAGTGAAATTTTTATAAATTATGAGGAATTGCCAAATCTTGTAGACACAGCGTCTCCATACAGCCAAGACTCGAAGAAGAAGAGAGAGCATGGTTTATTAAATGATCAATTTTAAAATAGATACCTTAAACAATTAACAGCAATGAGAGCCGAGGGGTTACCGCCATGTAACGGCTAGTGGCCACTGGAGGGTTTAAACAGGTAATATGTTGCACAAACCTCACACTTGTCCTTACGGGTTCTCATATGAACAAACAAGTACAGGTTGTATTTGTGAAATAACCCAAACCCGCCCTTTCAACTCGGCAATGTTGCATGCAAAATCACACAAACGTACAAAATATAAGCACGGTGACGAATCAGGACGGGGCGTTGTTGTGCGAATTGCGTTTCTTGTTGTCCTGTAGAACGGCGCCTCGTAAGCTTAATATCAAAAATGTATACATGTAGTAACATTTATTGCAAAATCATCCATTTCTTTTTCCCATCGTTATTTTGATTTAAAAGAAAAATGTGACGGAACATGCTATTATTTCAATTACCGGTTTCAAGTAACAAAAGAATCAGAAAAATATTTATTGTTTCACAAAAGCTTGTTTTTGTCGATGTGTAGTGACCCATTTGTATTAAATTTTGTTGTAAGTACTATACAAGGGAGGTTTTAACGATTTTAACACACAGGCTCGTCCATTTCATTTCCGATGGTTCACTAGTGTAAAACAGTCTTGACATCGTCACATGAAAACGCCATATTATTGTGGTATAACTGACATTTAAAAGTGTTTTAAAATGTTATAAAGGAAAGGTCCCTGCTGATATATGGTACCGGTTCCTTATTGTGCCAAAACGTTTACATAATTGTTGTTAAAATGCGGAGACGTATGATTTAGATTCTGGTATTGTTTGGATTCAGTGGCCATACTGAATTTCTTTCTGCATCTCCTTCTTGTGGTCACTTTTGGGCAAAACTCTAATCATTTCACAAAGAAATATTCATTTAGGTTGCAAGATTCACACTAGTAAGATAAAACTAAAGAAACTGAAAACGTGTAAACTACAAAAAACAGGTGCCACGTGCTTCTTTAGATAAGGCCCTTTTAAACAGCGAATCACATTTCTGAAGTGCGTATCAAGTCAGAACGAGGCAAAATGGTAACAGGCGATTCGATTAACGATTTCAGGTGTATAAGACGTAATCCTGTTAAATTCAGTTCGATCGATAATTTGAAAATACAGTAATGTAAAACATAAATGTAATATTTTACCATGGAGAAAACATGGGCATTGGATGATCGTTTAAGTTATTTGACTTGACTTAAAACGGTACAATATTAAACATGTAATATTAGCTTTTTGCAAAGGATGTACATCGATTTTTTTGTTGTTTTTTTTTTCATTGGAGAACCGCGAACGCCCCGTCAAGTTCTACGCTTTTAATTCTGAAAGCTGGATAATTATAATAATAATTCCTTGAAAGTAGACCAAATAAACAGCTTAACGTTGTCTGCGGTGGAATACTGAACTGAAACCCCGCCCTCAAAGGTACCAAAAAAGTTTAGAATTGTGTCACACCTATCACATATAAAACACATTTTCTCACATCTTTCATATCTTACAAATAAAAATTATCAACCAAAAATTATCAACCGAAACAATAAATTTCACAAGACTAATCCGCAGTATGTGCGCTCAAACCAAGTAATACATTAGACAGGTCTCGGATTTTATCACTTGTACTAGTTCACTGGATTTTATCACTTAAATCCGTCCTCTGCTGGATGCGAAATGGACGAGTTTATTTAAAAAAACAAAAACATTGCTAGAGGCTACTGCCTTGTAACCTGCTGGTGTCACACATAAATATACAAAATAAGTGTAACAAATGTAGGCATATTAAGCTGCAGTCGTATTTTTATTTAATGCCTATATTGTCAAATGTTCATTTTTTGTTGCTAATAAAACTGAAATTTCGAAGTTAGAAGCCGAGAAATTATTTCAAAGCGATATCAGACCTCATAACACTTAAAGAACAGCCGAATTTGTGCTTATAATGAAATATGTATACCACTAAACTGTCCCTTTAATCGGTGTTGTCAGACCCAAAGGAATTTATCAAAATCTCTCTAATGGCAAGACGCAGTTCGATAAAACTTTGCACGAATAAATGCTATTACTGTATCTGTAATTTACAAACTATAAGAACAGTTTGAACAATAAAGAAACATAACAAGATCGAAAAGCTACTAAAATTCTACTTTCATCCAAACAAATAAACATGCAAGATGTGATTTGCCGTTCGCATGAAAAATATCGCATGTAAATATATTAACTAACAAGGTGTCCTTCTTAGACAAATTGAATTTGGCGAACAATTGTTTAGTCCGTTCGCTTATATTGTTGTAAGCATTGATGCACAAAACCTGTATATGATTGACTATACATCGTTAATCAGATACTCCGCACACGGTCAGGAGATTTCTAGGTACAGTTTTAATAGTAATTTTCTTAAAGCGCTAACGCTTTTAGATGATGGTTCCATGATAGTGGTATCAGAAACGTTTCGTGACATTCACCACATCTCTGCAGAAATGCAACAAGAAAACAGATTGAAATTAGATGAGAGGAAAGTACGCTTCAAAGGCATCGGTCCTGCAGATAACCTATGTTATCTACAAAAAAGACAAAAAAGACTTCTTTTTGCTTAAAAATGTTTATATATTTTTTGCAAAAACAATCAACTCAATGTCAATCTGATCTGGGACGGCTGATATGAAGTTATCCTCGTTGAAAGCTGGAAAGAAGTTCCATTAAAAGAAGGTGCACCATTTGAAATCTAAAAAGAAGTTAACCCTTCATCAGTCAGAAAAAATTAGCCAAACTTAAAACAAAATACTTGATGACATTATAACAGCTTTTAACAACATCTCAAACAAATAATTGAATACCCACCTTTCGGCTTGACAATGCTATTAGCGTCTTATGGTTTATATGCTTGTCTGCCTATACATGCAACATGGTCGAGTTGTTGGGTGGGTTTGTGCTGTTTGTTCATATGAGAACCTGTGTGAGGTTGGTGCTGAACTTTTTTGAGCCACAATAAATTTTCAAGTGTTCATTTTGCATAGCACTGTATTACCATCTTCTGTTACAACGAAAAGTACATGTATGCAACCAAAAAACGGTTAATATATTCAATATTTAATTGACAGATATGGCGAAATCGGACGGCACGCATCTCCTAGTTGCAGCATTCGATTTTGGGACAACATACAGCGGTTATGCTTTCTCATTCCGTGACGATCCTTTGAAAGTACAGGCAAATAGAAGCTGGAATGCGGCGTCAGAAAAACTGATTTCATTAAAGACACCTACATGCGTTCTTCTTGATCCACAAGGACAATTTCATTCTTTTGGTTTTCAAGCTGAAAATAAATATGCTAATCTTGCAGAGGACGATAAGCATCATGGCTGGAGATTCTTCAGGCGATTCAAAATGATGCTACATAACAATGAGGTAACAAATGTTGGAGATATTGCCAGATTATCCAGAAAGATTAAATAAACACTTACATTTTTTCTTGAACAGTTATTCTAAATGGTATTACTTTTACTATTCGAGCAAGCACAATGGTAACAAACATCGAACTGTTCTTTCATTTTTTTTTCAAGAAATGACAAGTCGAAAGAGATTTTAAAATTATGTCAGATTAGTTATTTTTGATTTAATATAGGCGTGGAAACTTGTGCAACTTTAAGAACTTCTGGAGTCAGAAGGTAACGATTTAAAGACGCAATCATTTATAAATTTTGATATTTTTCAGGAATTAACAAGACATACCACGATTGAAGACATAAATGGAAGAAAAATAGAGGCAATGACGATATTTACTATGTCAATTAAATACTTAAAAGATCACTTACTAGAAGCGTTGCGGAAACAGACTAACGGTATAGATGAAGATGACATTCTGTATGTCCTAACGGTTCCTGCAATTTGGGATGATTCTGCTAAGCAGTTTATGCGCGAGGCAGCTGTGAAGGTGAGTCGTGACAGATAACACACCAACCGACGGATGAATGGACCGACTACATTGATTAAAACATTAAGCACAATTGTTTAAGGGTTGTCCTGGCTTTCTCAGGCATTACCGTACTTGGATTAACATGGATAGGCGCTACTGTACGGGTTAACAGTATGTACAATAGCATTTTTATGTCTTTCAAACATTTGCTGAACATGCTTAAGTGTTAACAAACTAATCTATGGATCTTTCGCTCCATTTATTCTGACTCGAAGATGTAATACCACTGAAGCTGAGTCTTGAGACATTAGAGAGTTTGCTCTACTAATGACACACATGAGCGGATTCAATCAAACTTTGCTTTTAAAAAATGCTTGACAGGTTTCCGTTTAACAAAATTTTACCAAAGTAGTTAATTACACTAAAATATCACGGAAGTAAAAGTCTATAATAGAATAATTATTGTTTTTAATCTTTCTCGACAAGGCTGGAATAGACACAAACCATCTGAAGCTTGCTCTTGAACCCGAAGCAGCCTCGATCTGGTGTCAGGTGGTCACCGATGAGGCTAAGTCAGCTTTAGCAGGCTCAGGGACCAAATACATGGTTGTTGATCTTGGAGGTATGTAGGGACTTAATCTGCATTATCCACGCTTTGGTTGCAAGTTTAACTGCAATTGTATTAATCTGAAAATACCACATTATATATTCCGTGTTTACCCTCGAATGCATACCATCGTTTAAGATGAATCAAAGTTGGTACTGTTAATGTGTGAAAATATTGAGTGGCAGTTAAATACATTTCTATTACTGTCTAAGAACAAGTTTCAGAATAGATCGCAATATGTATGCTATAATTTTGCTATTTCTTGACGTTTTCATTAAACTTTCAAATTATGTGGCTTGTGATAACAGTTTGAGATTAGTTTTGTGACAGGTCACATTATCAGAGTTATGCCTTTTTTCTACCTAAATTGTGTCACGAAAACTTAGTGTTGCCTGTAACTGCTGTAATTGCTTCATCATGCATTGGCTTTAAATGATCTTGTTTTAAAAACATAGTCGTGATGGAGCCAAACTCTCCGTTTATATTTGTATGCGAAACGCGATCACAAGGAAACGCAATGAAAGAATGAAACACAAACTAGAAGATCGATTTGTTTCTTTTATCGCTGTCATCCTGTTCTTGCTGATTTGACTCCATGTGCTCTGGTCACTTTAATATCATTGAATACCCACCCCTGTGGCTTTGCAATGCTATAAGCTTCTTATGTTTTATATGTTTGTGTGCTTTTGGCTTGTAACATTGTTTAGCTGATGGGATGGTTGGAGTTATTTCACCAAAGACAACTTGTACTTGTTTTCTTGATATGGAAACCTGTTTAGGAAAGTGTGAGGATGGTGCAACTTGAACCTGGTTAAAATTCCAAGTGCCAAGTGGCAAAATGTTTTGCCACTGAGCGTTCCAAGACGGTAACCCTAAGGGTTCTTTTTTTCGTTAATTATTTGTTGTGTCTTATTTGGAATTTGACATACTTATAAACACATGCTCCCATTTCCTCTCTTCTTTTTAACTGTGTAGGGAGGCTGTGTTTTGTGAGTGTGCGATTCCTGATATGCATATTTAATTTTCTATCACAATTTGTAAATTTGAAAAGAAACAAGAATTTGCATTTTGTACAGGCGGAACTGCAGACATAACTGTGCATGAAAAGCTAGCAGACGGTACATTAAAAGAACTACATAAAGCAAGCGGTGGCCCTTGGGGTGGAATGTACGTCGACAAAAACTATCTGGCATGGTTAGAAAAACTGTTTGAGAAGAATGCAATGGAAAAGTTTAAGATGAAGCATATGGAAGATTACTTCGATTTGCTTAGAGAATTTGAAATGAAAAAGAGATCCATAACAACAAAATCTACGGATGCAGTTACATTTAGAATATCTGCCGCTCTGAATGAAATCTCAGAAGAAGCAGGAGATGAAACCACTTTAGAAGAGCGATTAAATAGATTGCGGCTGGCAAATTATGTCCATATAAAAAGAGATAAAATGAAGGTTGATCCGGAAGTTGTCAGAAATTGGATTAAAGATCCCGTCAACAGCGTAGTAGACCATGTCAAGAAAATACTTACTGATTCAGGCATGAAAGGTGTCAACACAATTCTTCTTGTCGGTGGATTCGGTGAAAGCCAGTATGTGCACGAATTGTTTCAGAGCAGTTTCACTAACCAGCGTCTTATTGTTCCGGTAGAAGCAGGTCTGGCTGTGTTAAAAGGTGCTGTACGGTTCGGACACGAGCCAAAAATAATTACGAGCCGAATCATGAAGTATACGTATGGTATTAACGTAACTGATGATTTTGACGAATCCCAGCATCCCGTTTCAGAAGTAAAACTGAGTAAAAGTGGTACTAAAATAGTAACAAATTTGTTCATAATTTTTGTCAGAGCAGGGGAAACTATTGCAACTGGTCAAGAAGTAAGAAAACGAGAATTTATGCGACAGGCAAAGTCAACAAAAACATCCTTCAATGTTTTCAACACCTTAGATCATAACCCAAAGTTTACAACAGATCCAAATTGCAAGAATCTAGGAAAAGTTACCATTAAATGTCCAAAAGTGTTAAAAGAAGACGATGACATGGTGGAGGTAATATTTGTTTTCGGTGAAACTGAATTAGTAGTTAAAGCTAGGCTTGAGAAATCAGGTAAAGAATTTCATACAACAATCAACTGTTTGCATTAAAATACCAATAAAAAGATGTTATAATATCCAGGTGGAGAAAGTACGTGCTTGATGACCAACTGGACCGCCTTGCCAATCCGACCACATTTGAATGTTTTTGTTGTTTTGTTGTGTGTGTGTGTTTTGTTTGTTTTTTTTGTTGTTTTTTTTTTTGGGGGGGGGGGGGGGGGGGGGGGTTTAAAATATATTTCGTTTATTCTTCGGCTATGTTTTTTGAACACGCAGCGCGTACCGTTAAAAAGAGAACAATAGTCTTAAATCTAAACTGTTGGCCGAGTCGGATTGAAGCTTCTGAGTGTCAATACGTTTTGTTGTTAACTATTTGTACTTTTCTAAATAATTGTTTCAAAACAAAAGGTGGAATTCTGGTTGTGGTTGTTGTTGATATGGTTTTTGTTGTTGTTGTTGATTTTTATAAATTTGCTCTATTGGAAATAAATT
Source organism: Corbicula japonica (assembly GCA_038501625.1). Taxonomy (NCBI): domain Eukaryota; kingdom Metazoa; phylum Mollusca; class Bivalvia; order Venerida; family Cyrenidae; genus Corbicula; species Corbicula japonica. The sequence goes on along the minus strand of JAZAYU010001127.1, from coordinate 1,912 downwards.
ATTTCAAACGCAAGTTTAGGCTTATTGTTCTAATTTAAAAAACTCGTTCAGTAGTTGAAAGTTTTTTTACAAAGTACACAGCATTTTTCCTTGTCAGTAACATTGCACTCACGTGGGAATTCACAGTGTATAAGCGTACAGTTGCTCGAAACGGAAGTTGCTGATCTGTACGCCGATGATCACATAGTTGCTTACAGAAAAACCCGCGACATCGAATTATTTATTGGTAAATAGAACCAAATTTAATGTGCATTTGGAAAAAAATTATTTCTGTGGTAAGTACGACGTTAATTGTTAGTCCTGCTGTGATCATATAGACTTAAAGTGCTGTGATCATATAGACTTAAAGGAAGCATTGTTATAATCCATTATCGTTCAAAACTCGATCAGTGAAAATAGGAGCAAAACATTGAACAAAACGGGACGTTTTGGGTTTAAATTTCTTTGTGTAAATAGATTTTGGACCATATTTGTGTTGGTATGGGAGAAAATTCACTTATTCAACTTGTGTTTTTTGTTGACCAGAGTTTGAACGACTTAGCAACGAGAAAATAATACTTAATTTATGTCACTGTAAATGATAAGACTATACGGATAGTTGCAACAGTACGCAATCGTTAGTTGTTAACAGCTACCTAGCATCTGTACGCATAGTTGTCAAACAGATCTTTAACAATGTATGGTTCCAGTTAATGCTTTCTGATTACATCGACAGGTTATCATTTTAGCTTCAGTTAACTTTAATAATTCTTGCACGAGAACCTAAAAAATGCATTTTTTTTTTCAACAAATTTGCTCATTTTCTTTTAAAAATACAATTTTATAAAAAAAATAACTGATCTTGGCTTCTGTTTCTAAGTCAGGCTTGTTTTTAAATCTCTTGTAAGATCTCCATGAATGGAGACGTGAAAACAACGACTATAGTTCAACTGAGCTATGTCAGTGGTAAGACCGTGTAACAGTAGAAGCCATACATTAGCTGGACAAATACGCGTTAGTACTTCAACCATAGTTTCTAAAGATTTTATAGAACGCTCCAATCAGATTAACGTACTCCCTGAAATCTACCAATGAAAGTCGGCCAAAATGAAATCCAACTCGAAATTTGAACGACGTTAAACATGAAATTCTTACCAGTTGCAGACGTAATTGTAGACTTATTTAACTCAGTCAAGGTTAAAGTCTTTATGATATTGGATAATATTTGTGCATAATTTTATGTTTTTGACAACACCGGCAGGGATTTCAGCAGGTTAATTCTAGGTTCTATTAAATGTCACAATCAGGGGATTTAGGATTTCTAGCAATTATCAGTGTCTTATTTGCAAAGTGTACCAATCCGTACATATAGTTCAACAGTAGATCAGAGTAAAAAACCTATAAATTCATAGCTCAAAACTTGCTTGTCAGTTCTAAAATGTGATCATATTAGGTTTTCTTTTTGATAAATAATATATTAGATTTGATTGATTCCTTTAATTGATTCCCTTAACACGTTCATGCTTCATTGATGCTTTTCAGTTAATCAGTATAAGATGCACTTATGATCGCAACTGTTCGTACAGTCTGACATTGAAAAACTGCAACTTTGCGTACAGTCTTGTCACTTTCGGTTGCTGCACAGGAAGGCCATTTTCTCGGTGCTAATTCGTTCAAGCACCATTCAACGCAATTTGTGGGCGTTGGAAATGATTTTTCTTTGACGGGAAGTCAAATATATACCTTTCCATCATATACATTATAAAATATGAGGTAAAAATGCAGATTTTCTTCACTGATCTTTTTTTTCATTTTGTACTGATCAAGTGTGAAAAGATTACAGATTGCAACTAAACTAGCCATTAGTTCAAGACTTCAAGATCACAGTAAGACTATTAAAAGATGATTTCTGAAAAAAAAACACGTTTAATTT